>JABCKJ010000088.1:0-64662 GCA_018850815.1 Asterophora lycoperdoides
GCATCAGGTAGGGTGCCCTATATTTGCTAGGGTGTATAGGTCCATATAGGCCTATCTATATATTTTTAATTTTAAAAAATATATACAGCTATAGGCTATTGATAGTAAGTAGACAGACAAGTAGAGACTTACACACTAGCTGGTAGCGGTAGGGCTAGGCCGCACCATCCGCATCTGTGCATCTTTGCATCTGCGGACGAAAAAGAGGCCTAAGTCTATGATTTATAAGGCTTTTTCCTGATGCGAGGCTTTGCATCTGTCCGCGCATCAGGACCTAAGTGCTTGATTTATAAGGCATTTTGATTTGCATCTAGTTAGTTTTGATCGAATAACAACCAGGTAGGCAAAGTCATGCGACTGCTAACAGATAAGTAGCAAAGCTGAGGCCGCATGAGCGCACCACCACTGTGGGTTTAGCTGAGTGATTGTTTGGCTAAATTTCAGGCAATAAAAAGCGCCACCTCATTGCTGAAGCAGCGCTATTGGTACAGTTGTTTACATTTGGCTTGTTATCATATTTGCGCGGCGCATGAAATACAGCAGTTTGTCCAAATCAGTATCAATTGCGTATACCAAAATACCTTTGATGCTAATTGTGTAACAATGCCTTGTACTAAGGGCATATGACGGAAAGTCTTTGGAATCAGCAATATCCACTATTACGCTTTGTGCAAGAGTAACATGCTCCAACGCAGCTTTATACATTTCAGTAGCTACGTAATAGCCAACTTGCCCAACTTTATTTAAGTCTTTCATTTGATACCTCTTGGTTAAAACAGTTCAACAATTTTCCATTGTGCGTTTGGAACATCTTTGCTGTAGTCTTTTACACAGCGTTCAGCAAGCTCTTTTGTATAGACTTTGATAACTTCACGGAACACGTCAGAGTTGATTGCTTTGACTTGAACAGAGTATTTGCAAAGATTAGTCATTTTGTATTTCCTTAAAGGTTGTTTGCTTGTTGATGTGTCTATTATAAAGTAGTCAGCAGCTGTCGTACACCTTTTATTTAACTATTATCAATTGATTGTTCTAATCCCTTAGCCGATAGCCATGCGAACAACTGATTGTCCGCTGTGAGCCAACACCGCTATAATGAACGTACAAACAACGGAGAACACCAAATGAATATTTTCGAAATCAACCAAGCAATCATTGATGCCGCTATCCCAAGCTACGGCATAGAGACTGAGCAAGACAACGGCGCACTTGATATTGTTTACCTCGCAGATTACGAAGTTCAGCTGATGGACGACATGATCTTTTTAAATGATAGCTGCACTGATAACGACATTGCTGAGTTTGCTGATATTGAGTCGCTTATTGCGCACTTGAAGAACGTTATCAAGCTGTAAGCTAACTGCCAACCCATGGTGCTGTGAGCCACTGTGGGTTGATAGCAAATAAAAGTGTACGAAGCCAATCAGCTGCAGTACAATAGACACATACCAACGAACATTGAGGAACAAATCATGACTATTGAGCGCAAAATCAAACTGCTGGAAGCCCAGTACGCCGCTATGACTGTCAATGCTAAGCTGCGCGACAAAGTGGCTTTGATTGCTCAAATTCGTGACCTTCAATCTCAGCTGGAAGCCTAACCATGTACTATCAAGCCACTGCTACTGTAAACGGTCAGCTGTTTGAATCCGGCTTCTACCACGAAGGCCGTGATTGGGCTATCCGTACGCTTGTAAGTCAAATCGGTTTCGAAAACCTTTCGCTGATTACTATTGAGGTGATGTAATGACATACTTTATTGGTCAACGCGTAATTGTTGATGGCGACACAATTGCAACCATTATTGAAGCGCCCAAGCGTGCATTGCAGCGTAACGACGACAGTAGACAATGGGTTCGCTTGCCCAATGGTTGGGAGCAATGGCGGGCCATCGAAAACGTCAAGCCATTGCCTAACGGGCAGCTTTAACTGTTTACGAGCAGCTAAGCACTGCGCTACAATCAAAGCTTCTAACTTACTAAAGGTGTCAGTATGAGAAAACTACTTTGCAAACTTGGTTGGCATAACTGGGGTAAAGTTATCCCTTCTGAGTACCAGTCACCAATAGAAGAGCGTTTGGCAATGCCAAGCAAAGAGGCTGAGCGCACTTGCGTCTGCTGCGAAGAAACTCAGCGGCGTGATGAACACTGCCTAGGGCTCAACCCTCCTGCATACACTTACACTTGGTATTCAGTAAGGAAATAACTTATGAAGACAGCACGACGTTGTCCGTATTGCAAAGTCTTCCTACCTATACACATCGCGACGGCTTGCCTGTCTGCAAATGTCCAGATAAGCATTGCAAAGGCTATGAGCGCTGGCTAGAGTATGAAGCATTTGAGGAACAAACTAAAGACCTGCATACTGAAACGGCTGCTAAGATGTTTAACGTTGACATTGCTGACGTAACGTACGAGCAGCGTCAAGCTGGCAAGAAAGCTAACTTTAGCGCATTGTACAAATAGGAAATAATTTATGAAAGTCTACGCAATCCGCCACATTCCAACCGGCCGGTTTATGCCGGTGCCTACAGGTAAGAACGGCAGTGGCTCGTCCTACTGGGACCCGCTCGAGGACAGCCATAACCCTCAAGTTATCAAAACACAGGTTGACGGAGTAACTGTTTACGGTGCACCACTGCCTCGACTGTTTCCACTCCGTCGATCAGCTAGTTCAGCTTTAACACAATGGCTACGTGGTCAGCATAAGCCAATCGACTGCATAGAGCGTGGCGAATTCTTCGGCGGAACCCATCTCATACGCGAAAGTGTTGAAATTATTCCAGTAGCGTCGCGTAAAGCTGACGACATGGAAATAGTTGCGTTTGAACTTGTGGAGGTTGGCAAATGACCGGTAAGAAATGGTTCTATTGGCTTGGCAAATTGCATGGCAATCGCAAACTCCGTCGCGACAAGCTTTTGTGGTGTTACCCCAAATGGGTGCGCGATGCTTACGCGCTCGGTTGGTGGGACGGTTTTAACGAGGTATCAAAATGAACGGTCGTGAAGTAATGATTGCGTACTACGCAGCTCTTTGTGCGCAAGTCTGTAGTCTTGAAGCAAGGTTTGACGCTTGTGTTGGGTACGCGCTTAATACAGCCATGCAAATTGAAGCAAGCATTACGCTCAAGCAAATCGATGCGCTCAAGGCTGAAATTGAAATTGCTAAAATGAACCTGGAGAAGTAGTAATGACTTTCAAACGCGAAGATCGATATATCGTTATTAAGCTGAAAAGCCTCACTGAGGATCAGCTCAGTTCACTTGAAACACGAATGGACAATCAAGGGATTGTTCCGCTTGAAAACTGTCTTGTGATCGAGGACGACTGGCCTGAGTACGACTGGGCCTGGGCCTCTATTGAGGAGCGTGCGAAATGACTGAACAAGTAATGGGCCGTATTCACCATACAGAAAATGGCGTAGTCTGCGTGCTAAACAGTATTGGCCAGCAACTGCCCGACGACACAAAGCTTTACGCCCATCCAGCCAAACACAAAGAAACTGACGCTGAATCCCGCGCGGCTTGGATTACAGCTGTTCTGCAAAAGTATCCGGCCGCTAATATTGAGTCAGTGGATTCTATCGCCACAGCTTATTGGGTAGGTTTGCAAATTGGTAGCTGGACACCTGAAGCGTGGACCGTCAGATGAACAACTACCGAATGAGCCATTCAACATGGCAAGAAGCGCAAGAGCATGCAGCACGACTAAAGCGGGCAAATGCAAAGAAAGTTTCAGTAGTTGAAACTTCAAGTGGCTGGGATGTTACATGGCGTCAGCCTTAGACCAGAAACAACAAAGCCCTCACGAAGAGGGCTTATTTGTTACTCACTGTGGGTTAAGCGTAAGCAATCTCGTCAAACTCATCAGCAGTGAGAGCCTCACGAGCAGCTTCGATAATTGCTGCAAACTCAACTTGTTCGGCAACAGTGAACATATCGAATTCAGTAATGTCGTCGTCCATGTGAAAGAAACGGTCTTCAGCGTTCAAGCGGGCTACAAGGGCTTTGAAGTTGTTGGCTGCAACACGGTTTGGAGTAGTCATTTTGTATTCCTTAAATAAGTTGTTTGTTTCGTCTTGATATGTTTATTATACGCGCCGGTCAAAGGGCTGTACACGTTTATTTTCACATGGTTTCTTATCAGTCTACAGCCACTTGATACGAACAATTGATTGTGCATGCCTGTCAACTGTTGGCATAATTAACTCATCGAAACGAACAACGGAGCAAGATGAAATGGACTATAACGCGGGTTGGAATGCTTTTTGCAAAGGTGTACCTTACAATATTTTTGCAAGCATGGATTGGCGAAATGCTTGGAAAGACGCAAAAGAAGCAATATTGCTGGGCGGTGTAGTTAAGCCGCTGCCGTAGTTCACCTCAAGCCCCTTAACTGGGGCTTTGTCAGTATAACCAAATGGAGATTGATATGACTATTACTGAGGTAAAAGATTTGAAAGAATCTTGTAAGCGCTGTCAAGGTTACGGAACTGTTCACACAGGCCTGATGGAGTGTCCATCAACAATTTGTGAACGCTGTAACGGTCTTGGCTGGGAACCAACAAAGGAAACAAGCAAATGAGCCAGCTTGCCAAAGACATTATTGAAGCAATGCAACGTCAGGCTGTTGAAAAGCAACGGCCTTGCGTTGTTAGCCTTGAAGGTTACGAGTTCCGCTGCACGCCCAAGCGCGTTGGGCCGCCTGAAACCTTCTTTTTAGTCAATGGTTGTTATTTTGCAGAAGGCGACGTTAACCGCTTTGTGACTACTTTTGCTAAGTCAAAGCCGACTGCCGCTACTGCTGTTCTGAACGCTTTAAAAGCTGTATAAAGCTGAAGTCTCCAGAAGGCTCTGGCCGCCAGCAAAGCTCGTGGTCAAGTTTTGCTTTGTAGGCCTAGTAAAATGTATAGGACGCCGTCCGGACGCCTCTACAGAGGCCAGGGACATGTAGCGTTAAACTTTTAAAGGCCATTTCAGGCCATTAATTTATAGGTGATTGTATGGCGACTCAAGCGCATAAAGAATTTGACGCATGGTATCGTGGTGTTTGGCCAGAAGAATCAATGAACGTAAAGGGGCATTTGCTTAAAAACCAAATGTGCGCAGCTTGGCTCGCTTCGCGTGAAGCAATTATTGTAACCCTTCCAGAAATTGATCCGTTTGAAACTGAAGCAAACTTGCACATCGACGATTGTGCCGACCGCATTAAAGCAGTTGGCTTGACCGTAGCCTACGACAAAGAAGAAACAAAAATGAAGTACATTGTGACCAAAGATGAAAACGGTAAAGAAGAAATCTTTATCTTCCCTAAGCAGTATCATCATGACGATTTTGCTGATACCGTCTGCGGGCTGAAAACGTTTATTAATAACGATCCGTTTAATTGGGAGCGTCTGTACAAACAGCCTATCGCTGCTGGCTTTACTGATGGCAAGCAATGCTTTGGTCGAAGCGAGACACTCAACCTTGACTCGCGCGGTCGTCTTGACGAAATGCTTATTGATGGTAATGGCTAATGACTGATTTACTAAATAAAGCAGAGTTTGACAATCTGCCACATCCGCTGTACGTCAGACAATTTGGTGACCAGCAGTGGTGGCCTGTTGAAAGCATTTGTGTACAGACAGGGCTCACGCGCATAGACGTTTGTGGTATGATTGACATTATTGAGTTTGGCGGTGTTGCTCAAGTACGCGACGCTGACGGAAACTTGTTTGAGCCTGAAGACTTTTATTTGGAGGATTGAGTATGAGCTTATTTCAATGCGAAGTGTGCGGTTGTTGTGAGAACACAACGCTAGCCTGCCAAGGTTTTAAATTTTTAGCAGAATGCTTTGATTGGTCATACGCGCCGGAGCGTGAAGGACTAAAACTCTGTAGTGCATGTGGCCCAGCTAACTACAAAACCGACGGCCCAACTAAATATGGAAAGTGGCATGACGAGTTTCCTCGTAACTTTTTGCCTAAGGGCGCATTCCACACAAATCAACGTGGTAACCTTGAGCATACTGCCACAGGCAGTGAAGACTTTATGTCTTTCGCTTTGGAGCAAGCTGATGGGAACAGCTAGCGCAGAACGTCGGCTTGAAAAAGACCGAGCAAAAGCGTTGCGCGCTCTCAAACTTTGGGAGCGTTGGTCACGATTTGCTTTCAATCTCACAAATGGCCGGAATTCCGGTCGGTAGCGTCACCAAGCGTATTGACCTTGGTCGACGACTACGCGAAGCAGGTATTAAATAAATGGATCCTCTATTGAAAGAATTTGCGCAAGCAATTGTTGACGAATGTCGTGATGATGAATGGGGTTGCTGCAATCATTGCAATGAGCCTTTTCCATATAAATACGAAGACGACGAAGGCAACGATTTGCCCTTTGAAAAGCAAGGATACTCCTGCGAGCATTCGGCTAAATGTGTTGTGCTCAAAGCTGAGCTACTATTGGCTACTGAGCTTTTGCCGGAAAATAAAAATGTATAAAGTCTGTGCACGTTGCGCTACTATTATGCAGGCAAGCTGTTTAGCTTGTTCAGCTTGTGCTTGGCCAAACCACGCAAGCTTTAAGTCAACCCCACTGCAATAAGGAAACTATTATGCGAGATGACCCTCTAGCGATTGCCACAGAAGAGTCAGTAATTGACCGGCGTCTGACTGAGCTTAGCCGGCAAATTGGCTTGTTAGAAAGTACAGTTGAACGCGTTACAGCTCGACTTGACTCTTGTCTAACACCGCTCTACCCAAAAGCACCTACCGCATCAGAAGGTGAAATGCCAAAGCAAGCAGCATCTTCACTTGCAAATCGCCTTGATCATTTTGCCGGTGTAATCGAGGCACAACACTACAAGCTTAACGAGCTTGTAAACCGTTTGGAGTTGTAGTATTCTACAGCCATGGACGGCCTAATAAATTAACGAGAATGAGCATGACAATCAAATACAACGTGTCCGGCGCCAAAGCTCGTAACGGCAAAGAAATTGTGCCAATGGCCTTTGGTGACCGCGCTGAAGCCGAGCGCTTTGCCAAGTACCACGAAGGCTTGAGCGTTCCACAAAACCTTCGCAAGCATCCTGGAAACATTACTGTAGTTGGTACTGGTAGCATGGAGTACCCACAGCTGCAGAATATTCCAAAGTCTTCCGAATCCGCTACTGCACAAGCGGTCTTGTCAGCTCTTATCAAGAGCGGTGATGAATTTGTAATGCATTATCCAAACTGCCAAATGATTGGTCGTGTTCATCGCCGGAACTTTGAAGAAGGCGGTGTAGAGCGTAAGTCTCCGCCTGTAACGATTGTTGTAGACCCAAAAGTGTTTATGACCGGTGTTGAAGAACACATGGGCCCAGTGCAAGTTTTGAAACTGCCCAAAGAAATTGTTTGCGAGCTTACAGGCCCGCTGGAGCAATCGGCCACTGTGGGTAATCCTAATGCTGATCTTGAGGAAGCCTACGCAATGGGCTTTCTGGCCGCAGCTACACCTGCAATGCGTAAACATGCTGATGAATACTTTCAAACCGCTAGCTATGTAGACCAGCGTAGGTCTGATCTTAAAGAACTTGTAAGCTACAATCGTAGCATTTAATCGGAGAAAGCAAATGACAACTGTAAGTGAACCAATCGTTCCTGAAGTAGGCAAAAAGTATTTTGTAAAAATTCTGGGCGTTGTAATGCGCGAAACAAATCAGTACGCGTTAGTTCCAGCCACACTGCTCGCTATTGGGCGCAAAACTTTCACGCTTGAACATCCGCTTGACAGCGGGCGTACCCGTAGCACTTATCTAAACGGCGATATTGAGTTTATTGAAGAAGTAACAGAGCCGGAGAAAGCAAAGTGAACATAAACATTGGTGACAAAGCTCTTATTACGACTAACGACTGGTTTTACGCGCCAGACGGTCGGTCGTACAAAGCAGTACACGGAACAGTCAAGGCTGTGCACACCAGTGAAGAAACGTTGGGCGTAAAGACTAACGCGCGTAGCACTAACTGGTACGTAGAAATTGGTAATATGACTATTGCCGGTTGTCAAGTTTTCTATTTGGTCAAAACTGATAAAGTAGATTTTGGCTATGCTGACGATTACCAGAAAAATGACGCTGGCGAATTTATAGAAAGCAAGCGCCCTTCAAATATTTATAACGCAGACGAGGTGTAAATGATTATTACACAAACAGAAACACTTGTAGCATTGGTAACTCAACTCGGCTTGTCGTCAACTATACCGCTCGACCGCAACCTTCATGTCATTGGTCCATTGGTAGCAGGTAGTTCTATTTACATCGAACCGGGCGATTACTTCAAGTACGGCGGTATCAAGCAATTTATCCTTAGTCGAACATTGCCAACAGAAGCACCGCTTACCTTAGCGTTGTACCGACACTTTGAAGGTGAACGCACTGAAGTATTTACCACTACCCTGCCGGCTGACCGGCTGGAACAAGCAACTTTCAACAACGCTTCCAGCCTATCAGAAATTGTGCTATCAAATGCCACTGACGTTTGGGAATTGCATTTCCCAGAAGCAACTGCCGTAGAAATTGCGCCGGGCACAGCATTCTCGCTAACGCTTATGCCTGCGTAGCAAAATAAAGTTGTACAGTGCCGCGGAAACGCGGCATACTTATATCTAATCACAATCAAGATGGAGCAAGAAAATGAACTACTCGTTTAACGACTTTCTGACAAGCGACGCTTGCTGCGTCTTGACTTTTGTTGTGCTGGTTATCAGCGCATTCAATTTGGCCGCTCATTGCTTTTGAGGCATGTATGAACACTGAAGAAGAACGTAAAGCGTTTGAGCGACAAGAAAAATGCAATGTTTCTCGTAACGAAAAAGGTAACTATTCTCCTGGCGTGCAAAATCGCTGGGCAGGCTGGCTTGCTGCCAAAGAGCATGCTGCTGAAATGGCTAAGCCAACTGTTAAAATTATACGCTCAACTAGCGTTTGCACGCGTTACCCTTGGGTTGTTTCGCTGTTTGAGGGTGAAACCTTTAACGGTGTTCTTGAAGACTTTACAACTAAAGAAGACGCTGGAGCTTGGGCTCATAAAAACGGCTATCGGGTGATTGAATGAAAGCATTACTTGTTGTAATAGCGCTTGGTGGCTACAGTGCAGATAGCCCATCAATTGCGGTCTATGAAGCGCCGAGCAAAGCTGCTTGCGAAATTCTTGGCGCACAAATTGTAAAGCAACTATCAAGTATCCAAGAAATTGGGTTTAAGCTCGATAGACCAAATCGTGCTGGACCGCGCTACATTTCGTATATTTGCGAGGACGTAATCGAATGAGCCTTACGACTAACGACTACAAAGCTTTTTGGCAAGGCCGCCCACAACTGAAGTCTATTGGTTACACTGGCGTTGTCGGAAACAAGTTTGACCAAACAGCTGCACTCGCCATAGCGCGTATCGACAAAGTACGCGCACAAACACGCTTGGAGACTAACTAAATGGGCTTTGTAAATTGGCTTACTGCACCATACGGCTCTACCGCATACCAGCCCGCAGGCTTTGAACAGTATGAAGGCTGGTATAAGAAAGACGCTAACGGCGAAATAGAATGGTGGCAAATTAACGCTAACGGTAAAGAGCAATGGATTTGGATGGGCGGTCGACGCGACTACCCATACGGCGCTATTATTCGGCCGGCCGAAGCTGTCACAGTTAAAATTGAGCTGGGTAACGGTGCACTCGGTGCTGTAGCTGTCGACTGGAGCAAAGCGCCAGAAGGCACAATGGGTTTTCATCCGCAGGCAAATGGATATGTTGATCATTGGGTTAAGTGGGCTGAAAACGGTGATAATTGGTTCTGCACTTGTGGCTTTGAAGCAAACGGCTGGCAAAACTCGATTGTAAAACTATCTCACATGCTACCGCGCTATTTCTCAACAATAATTGTGCGGCCAGCCGAACTTGCTGTAGCAGAGCGGGAAAATTTCACTAAAGAATTATTTCAACTAATAGCACCTGAAGGTAAATGGCATAAGCTTTCTGAAGAGGCTAAAGCTTCTTGGTATAAAGCTTTTGACGCAGGCTATCGGAAAACCGCCTCATGAAAGAACATATTATTGGCCGCGACGCACATATTGGAATTATCAACGATCCAAATGCGCCTACTCGAACAATTGACGAACAATACGATGTAATGTTGAGTCTTGCTGACAAGGGCTATACACTGTTGCTTGTCGGAGAAAATATGCTAGGTAGCGATAACGAGCTGCTGCAAAAGCTTGAGCTAAGCGGCATGTTTACAGTGCAGTATCAACTTCGACCTCTTGATCGCGTAAAGCGCAATCGGGTCAAGGGCTCATTTTTGTCCAGCACTCAGGGTCAAGGTCCACGCGACAAGTGGGGTAAAGCTAAATGAAACAATTTTACACAACTGTTAACAAACGACCGCGCAAAGCTGTACGCTTTGTGCGAGACGGTAGCTGGCGTACCGTATTACAATCGCCGTTTCCAAGTCTGCCAGAAGACTACAAAATTTATTTGCGAAAGCTATCGAGCGATGGTTTTTATCACGCGCGACAAACTTGTGCCGGTAGAGGAACTATTTACGCACACGGCAAAACGCCAGACGAAGCGTTACTGAATTTATGCTGGAACAGCAAGGCGGTTGACAGGCTGTTAAGCAGTCTTGATGAAGATTTACGCGGCAAACCAGCCAAGCGACGGTTTCGCCTGACCACTGTGGGTAAGATCTTTATTGCGCTTGGCTGTGGCGTATTGATAGCCGCAAGTATAGCTTTACATAAACTAGCTTACACGCTATTATTGCTTTAACTTTTATGGTGCTGAAACGTCCTACGTTTCCAATGTCGTTGTAGGCAGCACCACCCAATTAAAGGAACTAATATGACTCGTGCAGAGGAATTACTTGTAAGAAATCAACTGGCTGGACATGTGCGCAAAGCTGCTCAAAAAGTCTGTGCTGGCATGTCGCGCGATCACATCCGCAATAAAGACGTTTATACGTTCACAGACGGCAGTCGTATTGTAGTTTGTAAAAACAAAGTAATGCTTGAGTTTACTTCTAAAACAGGAATTTAATAAATGAACGTAATATTTGTAATGATTCTTACCTTCTGGAGTGATGCAATTACTACTCAAGAATTTACAAGTCAAGTGGCTTGCGAGCAAGCTGGCGTAGAAATTAAACAAAAGCTCAATAGCATTAAATTTGTGTGCGTTCAAAAATGAAGGTGATTGACCCACAGCTAGCCAAACTTTACATTAGACTCGAACGTGCACTTGGCTGGAAAGCTGTTTATGCGCCAAATGGCGCGAGTGAAGACCCAGCTAATTTTGGCTTTTGGTCAGAAATTGCTGACTCGCTACAAACTGATATTAACCAAATAGAAGGACAATCCAATGCAGTATCTTTGTGAACAGCAAACGCAACCTTGTAAGTTTTCCTGTGTGACAACCAGCTTAGCCATTTTGGCTGGGCAGCCAATAGAGAAATTCTATGACCGCTTTCATAAACAGTATTGGGAAGGTCGTTTTTCAATTGGCGATGCCTTGCGCGAACTGGGTATTCCGTTTAAGTCGTTTGACTCTGCTGAGCGTAACAGTATTGAAGAGCCAGCAATTTACCTGTGTGGTGTGCCGTCACTTAACGTAATTGGTGGCATGCACCAAGTTGTAATCGAAGTATTGGACGACGCTGACTGGCGAGTGTACGATCCGGCACAAGGCGTGTTTGTGGATGGACAACCACGAAAATATTATACTGCGCATGCTCCAGACGCTGAAATTGAACCTTTGGCAGTGCAAATGACCGGCGGCTACAATATTGATGCCGCTATTTCTCACGCCGATTTGCTGGAGTGGCGTAAATGATATTTTCAGCAATTGTTACTGTCTGCTTTGCACTTGAAGGCAAGCAGCCGCATTGTCTAATTTCTGCTTTGAAGTCTGTTAGGTTTGAGACAGTTACTGATTGCGAGTTAGAAATCAAAAACGCTGCGGTATTGCTTGAAGCTAACGCTAAGCAGCAAGATCCAAAACTTTCTACCTTCAGTAAAGGTGAATGCTTAGGCTCAAAGCAATTTGCTCAACGCATCAAAGACATACCAGCGTTTACCGACAGCCTTGGCGCTACGTACAGTTTACGCTTTTACTGAGAAACAGCCGCTAGCTATTAGCGGCTTTGTTTTAATTTCTTTTTGATATTACGCAAACAGCAGAGGAGCTAGTATAATGAATCCTTATATAGGCGATCGACCACTTGATCCGCCAGAAGAACCTGAATGGTATTGTCCATTTTGTGGCTCTGAAGTAAAGTGCGAAGACTGCGTACGACAACCGCTGGATGATGTTGAACCAATCGAAGGGGTGGGTCATGAGTGGAGTTAAATTTTATGCGCTGGACCAGCAGTGGGGTGGTGACTGCTCCTGGTTTAATCTTGAAGAGTGCGAGCAAGGTGAAGCTGAGTACGTAGGAATATCAGACTTCGACCGCGTAACCGCCGAGCGTGACGCGGCGCTGGCTCAGGAATCTACTCTGGCGCGCGATGCCGCAAACTGGAAGCGCAAGGCCTGTGAGTCAGCAGAACGTGAGCACGAACTGCAACAGCGCCTGACCGCAGCGGATGAGCGGGCGGTTTTGCTGGAGAAGGCGTTGAAGTTCTACGCCGACCGCGAGCATTATCACTTTGAAAGTGGCAACTGGGACACAGTGAGCGGGGAGCCGCTGAACATTCTGTGGAACGGGGATGAGCCTGACTTTATTGAGGATGGCTCTATTGCTCGGACCGCACTCAAGCCAGCAGAGGGCGGTGGCGATGATCGCCCGAATGGTTGCTTCTGTCCTCCTAAAGGGTTTACGGGTTTATGGGCCGGGGCTTCGTGTCCTATTCATCAGGGACTCAGAGCGCTCAAGCCATGAAAGCCCAACTCCACGCCTACTGCTGGTGCCTGCTGGCACTGGCACAACTGATTTGCTGAGGTGATTTATGAGTGATGAAAAGAAACCAGAATTCGGCGCTCCGTATCAAGGCGCTCGCGAAGACTTGGCAATCTGGAAGCGTCGAGCGCTTGAAGCTGAAGCAAAGGTGCGTGAGCAGGATCAGATCATTGATCGCCTCGGCGCCGCACTGAATGAAGAGAATGGACCAACGTTTATGGGTGAGCCAGCGCTTAGGTCTGGACCTTGCAGCCATAACTACTACCTCGGCGAGTGCACTAAGTGTGGCGCTATCAGTGCTACGGAGTGAAGCCATGACCACCAACCAAACGATTGACGGCGTGCCGCGTGAGCACCTAGCCGCTTGGGCCGAACGCCTTGAGCGTGCAGAATCTGGATTCCACGGGAGCGTGCCGTTCCTGAAAGAGCTGCGCGCCCTACTGGATGCGCCGGACCAGTCGTCAAAGATTGACGCTCTGCGTGCGGAGGTTGAAAAGTGGAAAGGTATCGCTGGGCGTCGAACGGCAGAACGAACCGAGTTCATGAATGAGCGCGACGACTTGAAAGCCACCCAGCCCCAGGGCGAGCCGGTTTGCTATCTGGTTAATGACCGGTTCGGCGGAAAGGCCTACCTGGAGGAAGGTAGCGAAGCCCTTGCGGTTCGGCGCCGCCTCGGATTTACAGACGAGATACCGCTCTACGCCGAGCAGCCCGCGCCGGTAGCGGTGGTGATGCCTGAGAGACCTTATGCAAGCGAAGAAGATCAGCAGAGCATGACCGAGTACGAAATAGGCCTTGGCCACGGCGCCTGCGAGATGTGGGACAAAATCAAAACGCTCAATGCCACTCAGCCGCATCACGCCAACCCACCGCCAGGCACCGAGCCATCCGGCACACACCACGACAACTATGGGCTTGATGAGTGGCGCAAGCCTAAATAACCATTATTTTCAAGGAATTATTATGGCTAAAGATAATACGTTAGATATTATGATTGAGCATCAACGCGGTTTGCTTTTACGGTTTGTTCAAGGAACGCCGCAATGGCACGCTGTAAATAATAATATTTCAGCGCTAGTGCGCGATTGGCGAAAGACTAACACTTTAAAGGCTGCCAAATGAACGACCAAGAATTTGATTATCTCAGCGCTGAATTGGCAATGGCCCAAAGTCAGGGTGCAACTAGCTTTTTAGTAAATGTCAAAGATATGCAAGCCCTCCTGCACGCTGCCCGTCTTTGGCGAGCCACTGTGGGTAAACCTAAGAACTTTGGGTTTATTGCAAGCGACGATGTTCGTAGTCTTTGCGACGGCAATAAGCCTTCAGCGCGTATTATTCGTAAAGCAACTGATCATCGTTGTACGCCTGTTTACTTTATAGAAATTGAGGGTGAGGACCTGCGAACAGCTGAAGAAAAAATTAGAGCTAACCGCAAAGAGCGGCGTGCAGCAGAAGCCAAGCGGCTTGCTGACAAAGGTATTGTTGTACACAAGCCAAAGAATGAGTTACAATTAAACCGTGAATCTACCAACTCAGGACAATAAAACAATGGTCAGCAAAGACAAAGTAAAATATCTTAAATTGTCGATACAATTTAAGATAGGTCTGCATTATGCCTTACGAGCAAACGGCTCAGTGCCACCTCATATGCTGCACGGAATGCAACGTTCTGAGTATCTTGCATATTGCAAACAAAACGGGTTTAAGCCATGAAAGAAATTAAAAATGATCCAAACGGCTGGGTTGTTTACATCGACAACGTTAAGCTGGCTGCTGGGCGTGAGCTTACCCAAAAAGAAATAAGCGACGCAATGACCAAAGGCTATATCCTTTCCAAATCGGCGGAAGACTTTGCCAAAACATTGAAGGCGGACTAATGAAAACTTACCAACTACCAATGACCCGCGACTACGTACGCCATTGGGACTTGAAGAAAGCTGTTCAAGAGCTTCTTCAAAACGCCATTGACTCAAGCGCGCCGTTTGAACATGAGTTTTACGACTGCGGTGGCGGTAAAACTGGTCTTGTAATTCGCTCTCGAGGTATTGAGCTGCCAACCTCTTCACTTCTACTGGGCTCAACCTCCAAAGCAGAAAACGATAACGCCATCGGTAGCTTTGGTGAAGGCTACAAAATTGCGTTGCTTGTGCTTACTCGTCTTGGTAAGCACCCAGTCGTTTTAAACAACGGCGTAGAATGGTCAACATCTTTTGAGCAGTCCGAAGCCTTTGGCGCTGAAGTGCTGACCGTTGAAGAATATCCTAACAAAGAATCAGAAAGTGAAGGGCTTGCTTTCCACATTGAATACTTAACGGACGAAGAAGTGGCAGCGATTGCCAGTTCTTGCCTGCAAATGCAAAATGACGACGATATCGGTAAGATTATCAAGTGCCCACAGGGCGACATTTTGCTGGATAAGCCGGGCCAGCTGTTTGTCAACGGTCTATACGTCTGCGAAACCAAGCACCGTTATGGGTACAGTGTTAAGCCGGCGTTCCTCAAGCTAGAACGTGACCGTCAAACAGTCAGTAGTTTTGATCTTTCCTGGGTTACTAAGGAAATGTGGTTTTCTACAAATGAGCATAAGCTCATGGCGCAGATGATTGCTGACGGCGTTCCCGATATGGAATACGCAAACTACGGTGCGCCAGAAAAAGTTAAAGATGCGTGTGTTGAGCACTTTACAGCAGTTAACCCTCCAGACACGCAAATTGCGCGATCGCCAGAAGAGGTCCGTGACCTCAAAGCAGCTGGTGCATCCAACCCGGTTTATCAAAATCCTACTTACCATGCGTGTGTGACTGCTGCACCAAGTTATTCTCCGCCCAAAAAAGTGGTCGATATTCATACGCCAAGTGCCGTTATTAAACGCTGGTACGAAGAAAATAAAAAATATATGCCTCGTTTGCCTCAAGTCGCGCTCAAGAAAATCATTTCCGACAGTGAGAAATGGGCCAAGAAATAAGCCCAGACTTGAGACGCACCTAGCCTGAAACTTCCGTGACTGAGTTTCAGGCTTTTTCTTATAGGCTAGGTTAGGCTGAAATAAAGAGGCTATACGGAGACCACAGGAGACCGTAAGAATAAAGGACAAAGTCTAAAGTCAGCCTATATAACTGGAAATAGTAGCACAAATGCTTAATATGCTTTATTTGTATAAATAAGCGGTAGCGTACAGCGTATAATTGATTGTCTAGAGGAAATAATTTATGAAAGTTTATTTGGACGAATGGGATAAAGATATTGCTCGCTGTCTAGAAAAAGCTAGTCGTATGTCGGTATTGCATAATAGCAAATGCCACTTGGCTAGCTTTTCATCAAGCCGCCGATACCGGCCGGAGCTAAAAGTATTTCTAGACGGTCTAGTTCCGTCTAGGTATACAGTTGTAGAGACTATTCACCCGCCATGCACTATTTTACGGAGCAGCAATGTATGACAGTTAAGAAAGGCTTTGTGATTATGACAGTAGCTGGTGAGTTTGTTAACTGCTACAACGTAAGCAAACATGTTGGCTACGAAAAACGCTATGGCGCTTGCGAGCTTAATCAAGCTTCCGTATTTGACATGCGTGAGCTCAACGCGGCAGTCACTACTGAGGGTAAGCTGTCAACACTTCTCGTTGACGGCGTAGTTCAGTCTGTAGTAATGGTCGAAGCCTACACTACGCGCAAAGTTGCGCTTGGTTTGCCGCCACTCGAGGAAGAGTAAATGAGCATAAATAAAGCGCTAGCTATTTTCTTTAGCGTAATGCTAGTTTACGCTATTACAATGATAGTGGTAATAATCAGCAATAAAGGTAATTGTCAAGCAGCCGAACGCACTCAAGTTCGGCCAACTTACGACTATGGCAAATCACGGTCATTTGATCAGCAAAATTCCGGCAATGCGCATTATCAACAAAACCGGCCGGCTGATAGCTACCGTTCAACAATTGAGCGCACGCAGAATAGCCGTAGCGTAGAAAGCCAACGCGCGCAGCAAAAACAACTGAATTACGAAAACCGTAATTCCTACCAAAAAGGTACAAATAAATGAAGTGGGCAGACACGTTATGCGTTATAATGCTTGCTGGTCTTTTAATTTACGCTCTTGACGACGCTCGAGCAATTAAAGACGAACTGCAAGCGCTCAAAGCATCTTGCCCAGCCACTCAAGGAAAATAACATGGCAACAGTAATTCGAGTTATCAAGTACGAAGGCGACGAAGCAGCTGTGCGCAACGCTATTCAGCTGTCCAAGTCGCTAGGCAAGCACAATTTTCCTGGAAACCAGCTTACTGGCAGTTGGAGCATGGTAATTGCCGAGCACTACAATGATTTACCCAAACTTGTTGAGCTGACTGAAGAAGAAATTGAACGCGCTATGGCGCATGAGCGCTTGACCAAGCTTCTTGGCTATATGGCTTCCAACGTTAAAGAAGGCGGTTGGGAAAAAGTAGAAGACGCTGGTGGCATTGCTGGCTGGGTCGGCATTGATGAGGCGTTAAAATTTATTGACGCTTTGCCAATATGCAATGTTGGCCTGATGGAGAAAGTCAAATGAAAACTGAATACAAGGACTGGTTGAGTGAAGCCTACCGTGGCGAAGTACGAAAGCTATCGCATAACTCATCAATACCAAACCCACGTGCTAAACCTGCTATGTTTAGGCGGGTAAGTAAATTACGTGAGCCAAATGCCAAACGTCGTTTGGCAGTGCAAAAGCGTATTGCTAAACTCCAAAAGTATGTCAAGCGCGCTTGGAACGGCTATAGCTTTGGAAAGGTAAAAGCAAAATGAAAGAACAATCACCACTCCAAAAAGTTTGTATGCAATACGGCAAAGACTGCTTTGCCATGGGTAATACTTGGACGCTAGTCCGGTTCCTAAGGGCAAACGGCCAGCATGCTACTGCCTTGCAAGTTGAAGCTGCTTTGGGCCGTGCCAAGACTATTGCTCGAGCCAATTACTTTGCTCGACGCAAAGAGCTTCAACCAGACTGGAAAGACTGGGACGCACAAATGGCCGAAGCCATGGCAGAAGACGACGGAGTCTATCGCTGGTAGCACTGTGGGTAACCTCTTAAAGGTTTAGCATTAGCTTTACAAAGTCTTGCTAAACCTTTCTCATTTACAAGTCAATCGATTTGCGCTAGACTGCCCGTAATCCCTGCTTATTACTGGCCTGACAAGAATGTCCGACTTAACCCCACCTGACGACAAACACCAGAAGCGCCAAGAAATTCTTGATGAGCTTTGGGCGCTTGTTGGTGACCCTGAGCACCCTGGGAGTGTAGCAGTAGCAGCCCTTGACAAGATAGCCAAGATCGAAAACGCATATGCGCCAATTAAAATTGAAACCAAAAAGAAGTTTGTCAACTTGGCTGACTTCTACGCTAAAGTGGTGTTGCCTGCTAACGACTTTGCAGCAGATATTAAATCAGAAGCCGCGGCGTCAACAGTATCGGTTACCACTGCCGCTACGCAGGCTGTTGAAACACCCGATGAGTTAGACGACAGCGATAATGACCCGGATGACTTCTTCCCATGATTCAAATGAATCCCGCACTTCAAGATGTTTGGTTTACACCTGCACGATTTAAATTTGTCTACGGTGGTCGTGCGTCTGGTAAGTCTTATGACTTTGCTTCTGCTATTGGCTATTTGGGCAGCCAGCTTAAGCTAACAGTTGTTGTTGCTCGCCAATTTCAAAACTCTATTGCCCAGAGCTGCAAGTCCCTTATTGAAGACCGCCTTGAACACATGGGCCTTAGCGACCAATACGATTTTCAACAGACAACAACGCTAGACCTGGAAACAGGTTCGCAGTACCTTTACTACGGGATTGCTCGAAATCTGCAGGAAATCAAGTCACTCAACGGCGTCAACATCCTTATTATTGAGGAAGCCGGTAAGCTGACCAAAGAGCAATGGCAAACTATTGAGCCAACTATTCGGGAGGAATTTTCCGAGATTTGGGTTATTTGGAACCCTGATTTGTCTACTGACTTTATGTGGTCAATGGTGCTAAACCCACCAGCTGACTCTATAGTCCGTAAAATTAACTATGACCAAAACCCGTTCTTGTCTGCTACAATGATTGCGTCAATTAAGGACGCTAAAAAACGTTTACCGCCGGAAGAGTTTGACCATATCTATAAAGGCGTTCCGCGTACTGACGACCAGCTTAGCTTTATCAAACCGTCTTGGCTTCGCGCGTGTGTTGACTCGCATATAAAGTTGAACCGGCCGGGAATAGCCCAAGGTGAAAGGCGGCTAGGCTTTGACATCGCAGATGCGGGAGAGGATACTTCGGCGTTAGCTGATGCTAGCGGAAACTTTTTAAGGTCGATTGAAGAATGGGCATCTACTGAGGACCAGCTTCTTCAGTCCGTGCAGTACGCGTATCACAAAGCAGTAGAGGCAAACGCAGTACTTGTTCCGGACGTGATTGGCATTGGTGCGTCGGCCATACCGAAAATCAACGAGATGAACGAGGTTCGGGAAGCTAAAGGCTTACCCACAGTTGAGCACGAGAAGTTTCACGCAGGCGAATCGGCTTCCGAATATCTCTATGTTGACGAGACCAACTGCGACGAATACTTTACTAACAAGAAGGCAGAAGCCTGGGGCACGCTAAGTGATCGAGCACGCAATACGTTTGTGCTGCTGTCTGCCATTGAGCGTAACTTACCGCCGGAAGACATGCCCGTCTTTGAGGACGAAGAGCTGCTGTCTATCAGTAGTGAGATTGAGTGCCTTGAAAAGCTTTTTATGGAGCTGTCGGCTCCACGCAAAATCATTGATCTTGCTGGCAAAGTGATGTGCGAGAAAAAGGCAGACCTAAAAAAGCGCAATGTACCGTCGCCTAACTTAGCAGATGCGGCAGTCATTGCGCTGTACCGTAACAATGGAGCTGTTGGCTTTTTTGGTTAACGCTTAGTTCGAACGTCCGGAAGGCTAAGGCTTACGCCTTCCACCTGTGGGCAATCATGAATCCAGCCGCCCTCTTCACGGAGGCGCGGCTTTCCTTTATCAAGACCCCAATGCAAACCACCTTTTTGACAGTAGCTACACACAATATGCGTTGGAGTGGCTTTTGGCTCCTCTATTTTCATATCAAGTATAGGAGTAGCTTTACAATTTATATTGTGCAAAGGCCTTACACGTCCGTCTGAAGTATGTTGCCATTGGTAAGCTTTAGGCGGAAAACCTTCAAGCATATGCGCAACTATTTCATCAGCAATATCACCCATAAATTTCTCCTACAACAAAAGGGCTTGCGCCCTTTTGTTTACTTTGTGGTTAATTACTGAGCGGCTTCTTGCTTTGCCGCTTCATGCGCTGCAGTGACGCCAGCCACAATAGACTCAATGCAGAAGTCTTCGCCGTAGAGCTTAACAAGCAAAGCAAGAACTTTTTGTTCGTTACTTAGCTTTTTGGCGGTGTTGCCAAAGCCGCGAGTAGCTACAACGCCACGATCTTTCCGCCAGTAGCAAAGGTAGCTGCTTACAACACCTTTGGAAGTTTCCGGTGAAGCAGCGTGTGCAGCTGCCTTGAGATCTTCACCAGCAGCTTGAGCAGCATCAAACGCTGCGTAAAGCACGTCGCGTTTGCTGCCGCCTTCTTTTTTCTCACGCTTTTGCGGAGGAGTAGGAAGCTGCACAGTTGGCTCGTGCACAACAAGGCCACCAGCGTCGTCAAGCTCCGGCTCAGGAGTAACAGCTTCAAGCTTCAGCTCTTGCAGCAGTTCTTTGAGCTCAGGAACTTTCATTGCATTGCAGCTTTCTTGGCCGTAGCCTGCGTTGAAGGCAATGATTTGGTTAATCAGTTTTTGTTTTGCAGTTACTTTAGCGCCGGTTTCAGTAGTCATGGTAGGCCTCGTTATTTAGCTAGATTAGACTCAACATGCTTGTTGCTTGTTGATGAGTCTATTATGCTCAGTAGACTGCCCTACTGGAAATACCGTTATGGAATAAGGATTATGCTAATTGGCTATTTCCGTATCCTTCACAATTGTGGCAGTCGCATGCGCCTACATAATAAGAAGTAGAGCCCCTTAATATTTACTAAAAAGGTAGGCCGAGATACAATCGGCTAAATCGTACTCAAGGCCAATTAACAATGAAGTTTCTGAACTTGTTTTCCAGAAAAGCAAAGCCTACAGCTGTTGCTTTGCCCACTGATAAGCAAGAGCAGGGCGTTCTTGACCTTTCCGCCAAAGCAGGTTTTGGTGAAGAAGTTCCTACGCTTGGAACAGAGCTGCAAAGCGTATTAGCTCGTTCTATTCAACGGTCAATTACAGACATTCCAACAGTAGATTCAAGTTTAATCTTTGCTGGTGATGCTGCAGTTGAAGCGGTCAAAAAGACGAAAGTTGGCGACGCCTTTTCCGGCACACAAGATTTGGCTGTAGGCTCTATTTCTCCGGCGCTTACTAGCTGGTACGCTTCTCAAGGTTTTATCGGCCATCAGCTTTGCGCAATTATTGCCCAGCATTGGCTAGTAGGTAAAGCTTGCGCAATGCCGGCAGAAGACGCTTTGCGTAACGGCTGGACAACAGACTTTAAAGGCGTAGAAGACGCTAACCAAGTTGAAGAGCTTACTGAAACGCTGAGCACGTTGGACTCAAAGTTTAATCTGGATAAGGTACTTCTCGAAGCCGCAAAATTCACTAACGTATTTGGCATTCGCATTTTGATTCCGCTTGTTGACTCGACTGACCCTGAGTATTACAAGAAAAAATTCAATGCTGACGGCATTACGCCAGGCTCGTTTAGAGGCTGGACGCAAATCGACCCACAGTGGATCTTTCCGCTGCTCGACTCGGTTGGCGCATCCGACCCTAGCAGCCCTGAGTTCTATGAGCCTACTTTTTGGGTGGCAGGCGGCGTAACCTACCACCGATCGCATTTGGTCATTTTCAAGACTGAAGAGCCCGCCGATATACTCAAGCCAAGCTATTTGTTTTCTGGTATTCCGCTTACCCAGCGAATTGCCGAACGAGTTTATGCGGCTGAGCGAACTGCCAACGAAGCTCCACTGCTGGCGATGTCCAAACGTACAACAGTTCTTAAAGTCGACTTGGCCAAAGCCAAGATGAAGCTTTCAGCTTTCCTTGGGCGAATTCAGCAATGGGTAAACTACCGCGATAACTACCAAGTAAAGGTTATTGGTAATTCTGAGGATATGACTCAGACTGATACGTCGCTTGCTGACCTTGACGTCGTTATTATGACGCAGTATCAGCTTGTTGCAGCAATTGCGCGTGTTCCAGCGACTAAACTTTTGGGTACTTCGCCAAAGGGATTTAATGCCACTGGCGAGCATGAGATGAAGTCGTACCACGAGTACCTTGAGTCCATTCAGTCTACTTGGTTCGATCGGTTCCTTGAGCGCCATTATCTGCTGGTATCGTTGTCTTGCCTAGACGGAATTGAAATTAGGCATACTTGGGAGCCTGTTGACTCGGTTGGTGCAGAAGTCGCGGCTAACATCCAGAAGACCAAAGCTGAGACCGCAGCAATTTACCTCGATCAAGGCGTTATCTCGCCGGATGAGGATCGCAGCAGACTTCGCATGGACAAAGAGTCTGACTACAATTTACCGGAAGACGTTGACGCGCCGGGCGTTCCAGAAGAACCAGTGCCGGGAGCTGAGCAGCCCGGGGCAGAACCCACTGTGGGCGATGTAGAAGAGCTACCGCCTGGTGAAACCATTCTGGACGATATTGTGCTTGCGACTGCGCTGGTAGCTGCTGAGCCGGCGGTAGAAGTTGGCCCAAGCATTTCCACTGAAAAAGTGTCTGAAACTTTGGCCCAACTTGCCGGGGCGCTCAGTAAGGTTCAGCTCAAACCACAGACTACAGTTGTTATGGGCGTAACCCCAACAGTCAAAAGCGTTGAGCCGTCAGTAGTACCGGTTCCTCCAGTAAAATTTGCGCGCAAAGAAGCTCCAGCTGAATAACTTTATGGTTCCGTTCCTCTACTGTTTCGTGGGGTTACAGTAGGGCGAGCGGAACCGCCCTTTAAGAGCGACCGATGGCCAAGCCCTTTCAAGCAAGAAAAACACGAGAGCGCGCCAAAAAGCCTACTGTTAAAGTCGGTAAAGCGCTCATTCCTTCGCTTGCGCTAGAACTTGAGTACTACCGAGAAATTTATAACGCGGTATATGAAGCTGTTGTCGGCGAAGTTCTGCCATTTAGACCAGAAGGTTATGCTGAAGACCGGCTAACTGTCAACAGCTTAAAAGCACTGCAGCGTAAAGCCTACGCATTAGTTGCACGCGCAGTTACCAAAATCAATCGACACTCAGCCAAGTCTACTTGGGCTTCAATCGAAGAGTTGGCAAAGGACAACCTCACTGTGGGCAAAGTGAGTATGGAGCCTTTACTACAACAACAGATTGAAACCAACGTAGGACTAATAACAAATCTCGGTGAAGAAGCCCGCGCTAAGCTAACTGCTTTGTATAAAGAGCATGGTCCTGACCAAGTAACAATATATAAAGAGCTAAAGCACATGGTCGGCTATCGAGCAAAACTTATTGCCCGAGACCAAAACGCCAAAATTTTCACAGGCCTAAACACTGCTCGGATGATTGAGTCTGGGCTTAAAACTTTTATATGGGATCACTCTTCGGCAGGTAAAACACCTAGACCTTGCCACGTTAAACGCGACGGCCACACTTTTCTACTGACAGGCGGACCAGCCGAATTGCATTTTGAAGACGGCAGTGATGCAAACTACGCTTTTGGCGGCAAAAAAGGTGATGAAGGTAAACCTGGTTACGCTATAAACTGCCGCTGCCGTATGCGCCCGACAAGTAGCCTGGATGATTAAGCCCCTAGTTATTTACCCTAAAAAAAGTTCAGTCTATAATTGAGAAAATTTGCCAGCGAAGTAATTCCGGCATATCAATTCTTTGGCAGCTGAAGGAAACAGCTACTCAATTGGAGAACTGCGTGGAACACTACGTAGACCGTCTGCTAGAGTTTGCGCACTTATGTATGATATCACTTCTTGCAGCCTGTGCAAAAATTTCGTATCAAACACTGCATGGCAAACCTTTTAAGTTTGCCACTTTTCTTGCACTTCTCATGGTAGCTGTTTTTGCTGCCTTTCTTGCAGGTACTTTTCTCCCTCCTGATCTTGCCTACCGCGATGGTATAGTTGGGATTG
Organism: Asterophora lycoperdoides; assembly: GCA_018850815.1. Lineage (NCBI taxonomy): Eukaryota > Fungi > Basidiomycota > Agaricomycetes > Agaricales > Lyophyllaceae > Asterophora > Asterophora lycoperdoides. Next base: position 24,062 of record JABCKJ010000088.1, read on the forward strand.
CCGCTTGGTCGGGTAGCGAGTTTGTTCGAGCAATCGAAACTCGATTACTTGCCAAAATAAAAGGTAATGATAATGTCCCTGGTTAATTATTTGTACGCAGCTACCACAATTCCATTGCCGCAATGGGCAGCCAGTATTATAAGTTTAATTGCTATTTGTTACGGTAGTTGGCTTATTGTACATGCAGACCACGATTGCCCAAAAGTTTTTGCAGTATTTTCTGTTGCTGGCGCAAGCATGTATTTAATCATGCTTGTCGCCCAACTTATGGATGCAGTAGCAAATACTACTAGTCAAGATAGCGTTATGGCTACTGGCTTTTGTCAAGCGGCGCCAGTTCGTGTCCTTTACGATCTTTTTATGGCGTCGATAAACTTAATGGTCTTACGCGCGTTACATAACGCGCATAAGTAAGGAGAATTCTTTGGACGCATTAACACTGTCGCGAGCAATGAGTATTCCGTTAGCCAGAGCGCAAAAGTGGGCACAGCCCCTTACAGCCGCGATGGAAGATGCGGCTATTACTACTCGGCTACGCCAAGCTGCTTTTCTAGCCCAAATTGGCCATGAAACGCTGTCGCTTGTATACGTCAAAGAAATTGGTAGCAATACTTACTTTGAAAAATACGGCAAAGGTGATCTTGCTGCCAAACTTGGTAACCTTACACTTAGCGATGGACCAAAGTTTCCGGGACGCGGATTAATCCAAGTTACTGGTAGAGCAAACTACAAGGCTTGTAGTCTGGCCCTCTTTGGCGACACCAGACTACTGGAACATCCTGAAATACTAGAAGACCCACAGTGGGCCGCAATGTCTGCAGCTTGGTACTGGAAAAAGAACGGCTTGAATAACCTGGCAGATGCTGATCGATTTACAGATTTAACTCGCAGAATTAATGGTGGGGTTAACGGTCTTGAAGACCGTAAAGCCCGATATAAAACCGCTTTATCAGTATTGGTATAACTATGTCGCCACTTGATAAGCTGTTTCCTTACTTACTAGCGGCAGGCCTAATATTTTCTGCTTTATTTGGCGTTTACTGGTATGGAGGTAAAGTAGAAAGCGCCAAGTGGCAAGCAAGATGGTCTGAGCGCGATACTGCAGATATTGCTACAAGGCTACAGGCCGAGAACAAGGCAAGAGCGCTCGAGCAGTCTTACCAGAAAACCATTGAAGAGATTACAGCAAATGGTCAGCAAGAAGTTGAAAGTATTAAAGTTAGGCTTGTTTCCGCTAATATTGAGTCTGCTAGCGTGCAGCAACGGGCAAACCAGCTTGCTGACAAACTTGCCAGCAGTTCAAGAAGCCTCAATTCCTGCACTGCCGCCTCAAGCAAGGCAGCTGCCGACACCGCAAGAATGCTTGCCGACCTGTTTAGTCAAGCTGACACAACAGCGGGCATTATGGCTGAAGTTGCTGAACAAGCAAGAACCCGCGGATTGATTTGTGAAAAAGTGTATGATAGTCTTGTCGCTAACAGTAAGCAACGCAAGTAGGTCATTATCATGCGGCGTAGGCTAATAACGTTTGCTTTTTGCTTATCCTTAACGCAATGTCAGCCGGCTCAATTCGTGGATAATATTGAGGACCTGTGGGTTACAGCTACTACAAGTAAAAAGAGCGCTACCAGCACCACCAGTCGGAATAGCTTTTTGGCTAAATAAAGTTGGCTGACTTTTAACCCGCAATATTTACAAGCTGTAACTCTTGGATTAGAATGAAGCCAGTTATTTAGGGTTAGTACCACATGCGGATTATCTTTGATGCATCGGCTTCACCAAGCTCCCGGCGTCTTGACGACAACGGGTTCTTGCACGTTTCCGCATGCCCAATTACTTCTTTTGGTGTATTTGATTACGCCAGAGCAGAAGCGGAACTTCCGGGTGATCCTAACGAAATAGTTAAAGTTCTTCGCGCTAAAGAAGTCATTTCTTCTGCCGAATTCATTGCCTCCTGCCAAAACCTTCCGATTGTCAATAACCACACCTATATTGAAGGTGTGACGGTTGACGCTGAGCCAGGTGAAGAAGACGGTATGGACCCCGATAAAAAGGGTGTTAACGGCGCAATGACCAATGTGCGATTTGATGAAGAGTCTGGTTGGGTAGTTGCTGATTTAGTATTTTACTCTCGCACGATGATTCGTCTAATCCTGTCAAATAAAAAGGTAGAGCTATCCCTTGGCTACACCTGTAAGTTTGTTCCGCTAGAAGGCCAAGCCGAAGCAGCAGAGCAAACGGATATGTCCGGTAACCACCTAGCTCTGGTGGACCGGGCCCGTGTACCGGGCGCTCGAGTTCTTGACAGCGCTTTTCCTGACGCATCCCTTGAGGGCAATGAAATGCCAAAACCAGTTGTAGTAAAGAAAAAAACAATGGACGCCGATGCGCTGTCCGCTCTGCGTGAAGCGCTGTTGCCAGCCCTGACCGCTTTCCTTGAAGGCCAAGGTGGCGGCGAGCCTGCAGCTGATCCTGCTGTAGACCCAGCAGACCCGGTCGACCCAGCAGCTGACCCTGCCGCAGAACTTTCGCCTGAAGAGCAAGCCGCTAAAAAAGCCGCTGAAGAAGCTGCTGCAGCCGAAGCTAATGTTGATCCAGAGCCTACTGGCGACGAAGGCGAAGAAGCTGGCGCAGTTACTGCGCTGATTAAGCAGCTGATCGCTGCACTCAGTGGCGGTGCTGCTGAGCCGACAGTCGGCGATGAAAAGCTTGATACTGATCCAGTAGAAAAGAAACTGGGCGATGAAGACGGCGAAGAGCAAGTTGCTAACGCGCCTGATAAAAAAGGTGTAACCATGGACGCTATGTTTGCAGCTGTTGCAAAACGCGATGAGTTGTATAAGCGTGTTTCTCGTGTAGTTGGTGCTTTTGACTGTGCCGCTATGTCGCACGATAAAGTCGCCAAGTACGGCGTTAAAAAACTGGGCATTAAATGCGCAGACGGTCATGAAGTAACGGCGCTTGACGCTTACTTGCTGGCTACAGACAAAGCAGCAGAAACTGCTGCTAAACCAAAAATCGTTGGTGACAGCATGCCGTCTAGCTCTGAGCTTGACGCGTACCTGGCCGGTAAGTAAGGAGAACACCCATGTCGTTTCAAACTACGGTCGGCTTTCGCAACACCAGCGGTTTCCTGGGCCAAATCATCCGCGAAGTGCCAAGCGTCGTAAAAGTATGGCGCTTGAGCAGCCAAACTGCTGTACCAAACACTTTTGGTAAAGCGTTTACTGCATCGCCTGAAGTTGTTACCACTCCAGAAATGGGCCTTCAAGCAATCAAAGTTGCAGCAGTGGGCGGTACTGCCGCGTTTGCCGGTATCTTGGTTAACCCAAGTGAATTTGCGAACTCCGGTTCGGCTGCAGGCACGCTGGCGCCAAATCTGAACCTGCCTGCCTACTCTCGTGCTGAACTCATGACTGAAGGCGAGACCGTTGTATCGTTTGCGACTGCTGTTGCTTACGGCGACGGCGTAGCGTTTGATCCAGCAACCGGCGCACTTGTTGCTCCTGGCGCAGGCATGACTACTATTGTTGGCGCAATGGTGACTAACACCATCACTGCTGCTGGCTTGACTACCATCAGTCTTGCGAAGCTGCCAACTCCAGCCTCCGCTTAATAACCATCTAGTCGCCGCACTTTACTCACCCACAGTGCGGCGACAATAAGGAGCAAAATATGAGCAAAGTTCACAGTCATTTGAAAGCTACGGACGTTCGTGCTTTCAATATGGTCACAATTGGCGACCAAGCCGTGCAGTCTCTTGCGCGTTTGGGTATCCATATCGACCCAGCCATCGTGCATCGTCAAGTGCGGGCTCTGTCAGTAGGCGACTCCTCGTTTGTTGCGCCGGTTACCCAGGGTTCCATCACCACTCCAATTCAATTCCTGCAAGCTTGGCTTCCAGGTTTTGTACAAGTAATTACTGCCGCGCGCAAAATTGACCAGTGCATCGGCATCACCACTGTGGGTAACTTCCACGACGCCGAAGTGGTACAAGGTATTGTTGAGCCTGCCAACTCGGCTACTGAGTACGGCGACTACAACGCTATCCCGCTGGCTGAGCTAAACGTCAACTTCGAACGTCGTTCTATCGTTCGTGGTGAACACGGTATGTCGGTAGCATTGCTGGAAGAAAAACGCGCATCGGCCATGAACCTGAACGTTGCTGAGCAAAAGCGTCAAGCTGCTGCAATCGGCCTGGAAATCATGCGTAATGCGATCGGCTTTGGTGGTTGGTTTGCTGGTAACAACCGTACTTTTGGTATCCTGAACGACCCATTCCTGCCTGCTTACGTGGCAGTTGCCGGTGCGGCCTGGGCTACCAAAGACGCTTTGGCAATCATGTCCGATATTCGTACTGCGATTGCTCGCCTGCGTACTCAGTCGCAAGACAACATCGACCCTGAAAACGTCGATATGGTTCTGCTGATCGCCACTTCTTGCGTTGACTACCTGTCGGCCGTTACCATCAACGGTGTGTCGGTTCGCGACTGGCTGACTCAAACCTACAAGCGTATTCGCATTGAATCCGCTCCACAGCTGAACGCAGTTAACGCCGGTGCAAACGGTTTCTACCTGTACGCCGAGAACGTTGACAACTCGATTGACGGTTCTACCGACGGCGGCATGGTGTTCAAGCAACTGGTAGTCAGCAAGTTCATGACTATCGGCGTAGAGAAAAAGGTAAAGCGCTACGTGGAAGACTTTGCCAACGCCACTGCTGGTTCCCTGTGCGCTCGGCCTTACGCAGTAGTGCGTTTTTCGGGTATCTAACAAAAACTGCTGCTAAGGTAAATAAAAGGGGATTTTATCCCCTTTTATTTTACCACACGACTATAGCTTTTATTTACTAAATAAATCAACTACAGGTTTATTCCCAATAGGTTTACTTAATAATCTGCTCTGGGCTATAATAAACCTGTTAAAACCCCCAAAGGTAAAGGACTTTTTTATGCCTAAGTACGTACTTTCTACAGCCACTTGCAGTCAGCGATTTGTTGACTATCACCTTGGTGCAAACGGCGGTGTGCATTCGGTACTCAAAGAAGTACTGATTAAAGGCGGCGCGAACTCGCCTAGCTCTACCAGCGGCTTTGGCGATCTTGCCAACACTGAAGGCGGCCAACCGCTATGGACTCCACAGGGCTGCGTTACTACTATCACCGACGAAGAAGCAAAGTTTCTTGAGTCACATGAAGGTTTTCAGGCCGCAGTTAAGCGTGGCTTTTATACCGTCATGGATAAGAACCCAGGCGACAGCCACTCTAAGTTAGCCAAGATCGTTGAAAGCGATATGACCAAAAAGGATGGTTCTGCGCCACTTAACAAAGAAACGCTTAAAGGCGCCGTCACAGTCACTACTAAACTGAAAGTAGACGACGAGGAATAAGCAATGGCCGTAGTACTCGACATTCCAGCGTTTAGAGCAATGTTTCCGTTATTTGCTAACGAAGACACCTATCCCGATTTGCTCATAACCATGTACTGGGCGCAGGCTAAGTGCATGATGGACGATGAGTGCTACGGCGGTTGCTTACCTACCGGCGATTGTGCTGAAATTCATATGTATCTATTGCTTGCGCACTTTCTGTCGCTGCATAAAAACATCATGCGCAATAAGCAAGGTGGTTTTATTAGTAGTTCAACAGTAGATAAAGTGTCGGTAACTAAAGTTACTCCGCCGGTAGTAGATATGTTTGATTGGTGGATGTCTCAATCGCCTTTTGGCCAGCAGCTTTTAGCTTTGCTGCTTGTTGATTCAGTAGGCGGCTTTAGCGTTGGCGGATTGCCAGAGCGTCAAGGCTTCCGCAAAGTGTACGGTACCTTTGAATGAAAAGCAAACTCGAACAACACGCAGAAATTTTGCGTCAGCTGGACGGTACAAATACCGATCTAGGCTGGTTCGAGAATGCTACTTATACAACCGGTGAAAGTGTTGCTGCTGTAATGATGGCAAACGAATTTGGTAGTGCTGGTTCGGCCACAAAGGCCCCTACCCCAGCGCGTCCACTGCTAAGACAAACTGCAGCAGTGTTAGACGAAAAAGTTCCGGCTTACATTGAACGTCGTAAAATGGAAATGATGGAAGGCAAGTTAACAGTACCTGAATATCGCAAAAAGCTTGGCGAGGCAATGGTTGCTGCAGGCCTTGAAACCCTCAAGAAAGGAGACTTTGAGAAAAACGCCGAGTCAACTATTAAACAAAAAGGTTTTGATAAGCCTCTTGTTGGTGTAACTGGTACTCTTGGGCAGACACTTACCTATAGGAATGATGCAGAATGACCAGTGGCGTTCCAGGCTCTAACCTTCTTGAAGATGCGTTTGAAGCCATTGAAACAATGGAAGTTCTTGTTAGCCACCAAGGCGAACGAGTCAAAAACGCTGTTGGACAATATGTAACGCCATTCGAGCCGCCTGTAGCTTTTGAAGGAAGTGTACAAGCTGTCAATAGAACAGCTTATCAGCAACTTGGCCTAGACTTCAGTAAAAAATATGTAACTATCTACTTGTGCGCAGATGTTCATAGTTTTACCCGTAACACCTCGGGGGACAGAATAACTGTTGGCACAAAGAATTTTGAAATTGTAAGCGACTTGGACTGGTTTGAAATAGACGGCTGGGTAGGTCTTTTATGTGTTCAGCTGGTATTGCCAATATGACAGACAACGAAGTTATCGCAAAAATTATAGAACTGCTAAACGCCAAATTTGCTGTTTGGCCGTACCCTGTGGGCTACGGTCCGGTAGAAGTGCAGCAAAAGCAGCAGCCAACAAAGCAAGGTATTCCTTCTGCCCCGGCTGTATTCGTAGAAAAGTTATTTGACCACCGGTACGGCTGGGTTGCTGTTTTACAGGAAGAAACTTCTGACCCAACAAAGCTGTTAGAAACTGAAAACCAGCTGTATAACACAACATTTCAAATTTCTGCGCTTGCTTTGCAAGACCCTAGCCGAATTGACTTACCCACAGCTAGCGATCTTTGTAGCGACGCTTGCGCAATTTTGCAGAGCCGTTACGCACTCCAGGAATTTACAGCAGCAAAAATTGCAGTCTTCCGTGTTTCTGACGTGCAGAATAACTACGTAACTGACGATCAGGACCGGCAGGAAGCAGAGCCTTCTTTTGATATAGTGCTTAGCTACACAAGGACTATTGCTACACCAATCGACAAAATTTCTCGCGTCGACTCAACAGTTGTTCAAGTAAGCTAATCCCTAGGGAGGGACTATAGTGACTATTTCTATTACGCGTTATGTCGACATTACGTCTGGTGTTGGCGGTGAAGCCGGCGTACCTCGACGCGAGTTTGGCTTGCGCCAGTTCACGCAAAATCCGCTTGTGCCAGCTGGCGCAGTGGTTTCTTTCACTCAACTTACAGACGTGCAAAAGTATTTTGGCACTGCCGCTGACGAGTACAAAGCAGCAGAAAAATACTTTGGCTTTGTGTCTAAGCAAATCACCAGTCCTAAACGTATGTCTGTTGTGCGCTGGCATCCAGCCGCAGTGGCTCCTGCTGTGTATGGTTCACCAATCTCTGCTGGGGCAAGTGCCTTTGCTGCTATTACAGCTGGCACACTCGCCATTAGCGTTTCTGGCACTGAGCCAGCTGAAATCACTGCAATTGATTTTAGCACTGCGCTTACAATGGCAGATGTTGCAACAATTTTGCAAACCAAAATACGCACCTCGGCACTTCCGCAACTTGCGACTGCTACTGTACTGTACGAAACCAACCGCGGTGTTCTGATTCTTACTGGTGCTGTTGCAACGCCAGGTGATACGCTGACGTTTGAAAACTCCGGTGTTGACGACCTTGGTGCTATGACAGGTTGGCTTACCGGCCTGCAAGTTAATCAGACTGGCGCCGCTGGTGTAACTGCGCAAGAAGCTGTTGCAAACAGCGCAGATGAGGATGATAACTTCGGTTCGTTTGAGTTTACCGGTACTGTTATTCCGACTACCCTACCGGCTATTGTTGCTATTGCGGCTTGGAACCATGTACAAAATGTTAAGTTCATCTACTGCCTAGCTGTCAGCGGCGCAGTTGGCGCTTCTTACTCTGCGGCACTCAGTGACTACAGCGGTACTGCACTTACTCTGCTGGCGGCTAACGACGACGGTAGCGATCATCCGGAACAGATTCCGGCGGAAATCTTGGGTGCTACCAACTTTAACCGTCCAGCAGCTTCGCAAAACTATATGTTCTACCAGTTTAGCAATCGTCTGTTTGCGGTAGACAGTAACTCAGCTGCAGACGTCTGGGACCCTTTGCGTGTAAACTACCTTGGCCGTACGCAGACCGGCGGCCAAAAGCTTGCCTTTTACCAAAAAGGCTATTTGATGGGTGGCTCTACTGCGCCTATAGACATGGCTGTTTACACCGGCGAGATGTGGCTAAAGGACGCGTTTGTTAGCGTAATTATGGGCGGCTTTTTGGCCTTGCCTAGCATGCCAGCAAACGCAGAAGGCCGTATCACGCTGTTGAGCCTGATGCAAGACCCAATCGATCAGGCCTTGACCAATGGCGTTATTTCCGTTGACAAAGAGTTTGATGCCACTCAACGCGCGTATATTACCCAAGTTACCGGCAGCTCAGACGCATGGCGTCAAGTTCAGTCTAAAGGCTATTGGATTGATGCTGCAGTAGTAAAAACAGTTGAAAACGGTGTTACTACCTACACTGCTGAATATGTCCTTGTCTACGGCAAGAATGATCAAATTCGCAAAGTTACCGGTAGCGACATTCTGATCTAAATACTCAAGCCCACAGGTAGACACTGTGGGCAACTCAAGGTGAAAGTAATATGAGCACAAATATTTCGCTGTTTGGGTTTAGCGTACGGATTGTCGCTGACCGAACTTTTCCGCAGGGTTTTACCATTACTGAATGGGCAGACGACCAGCCGCCTGTCGATAGCTCCAATATCGAAACAGCGGGCTTTGGCATGGGGCCTAACGGCGACATGGTAGTTTGGCAAAAGCCTGCAGCCCTTCAATCCAGCTACTCGGTTATTCCAAACTCTGAAGCTGACCGCAACTTGACCATTTTGCATGAAGCAAACCGTATTAGCAAATCCAAAGGCATTGTGCCAATGGACAAAGTAACTGCTACTGCTGTTTATCAAGACGGTCGAGTAGTCACGCTCAGCCAAGGCATTGCCCATAGCGGTCCTGCTGTGCCTGCCGGCTCGCAAGATGGCCGACTATCCAGCCGTACTTTTGGCTTTGTCTTTGAAGACCGAAACGAAACTCGGCCGTAAGACAGTCGCAGGTAAAAAGCCCGATAACTTCGGGCTTTTTATTACCTGGTATTTACTAAAGATGAAGCCCTGCAGTATAATGCAAAGACTAATGGAGTCTTCTTGTGAAAAAAATTCCGCTTCAGGCTGTGCCAAATCAGACGCTAACGTGCACACTTGGCAAAAAATTGTTTGATATAACAGTTCAGTTAGGTGCGTCAGGTGGAACTTTACTGTCTGTGACTGTGGACGGGGTAGTGCTGTTTAGCTCGCTGCTGTCCGTCCGTGGCGCCCAAATGATGATAGCGCCGTTTGCAGCTCAGTACGGTAACTTGGTTTGGATTTGCTCGGACGGCGATAGCTATCCAACGTATACAAAGTTTGGCACCACACACGGCTTGTACTGGTGGCCGCTATGAAAGGTGGGCCATTAGTAAAAAGCCCCGGCGACGATCAGTCGCTAGCATCTACTATGCGATTTATCCAGCGCGCCATAGAAATGGACATGGAAAATTGCTTGCCTTGTCGTGTAATGGATTATGATCGTGCTGCCAACCGTGCTACTGTTAGACCTGCAATTATGTCCACTGTTCGGTCAACCGAGTCTACTGACCTAATAAGAAAGAATAGAGTGTCTTACCCCAATATTCCGGTGCTAAGTCTTGGGGCTGGTGGTTTTCATATTAGTTTTCCAGTAAAGAAAGGCGACTTAGGATGGATCTACGCGTGCGACCGCGATATATCTTTGTTTCTTCAGTCCCTTACTGAACAACCAGCGGGTCTTGACGGGGCTAGTCATAAGTTTAGTGATGCTATTTTTATACCTGACGTTTTTAGTAAGTACACCATTAACGAGGAAGACGAAGGCGCACTAGTAATACAGTCAACTTCATCGGCTACTCGTGTGAGCATACGAGAGGATAACATAAAAATAACAGCGCCTGTTAAAGTTCAGCTAGACACACCTTTGACGGAAATTTTACACGATTTGACGGTTAGTGGTAACACAATACTCGAGCAAAATTTGAGTGTTACCGGTCCAGCTGCAACGCTTCCGCAGGCAACCACTGTGGGTGGAGTACCAGTTTACGGGCACGATCACGGAGGGATGGTTCCGCCGTTCGAATGAAAACTACTAAAGTTCATTGTATTGGCGGAATTGAATTTCGCTTTACAAAAATACCAGCAATACCAGCTCGAGAACTGCTGTCCGGCATGGAAGCTGACTTCGACGTGTTGCGCCCATTTATTGAAGTATCTACCGTTGATGGGTGGGTAGTACTAGACAGCACAGCTACAATAGAAAAACATATTAGTTCGTGGGAAACACTTACGCTAGCAGAGTTGTACTCTTACGATTACAACTACGGTTTTTTAACTAGCTGGAAACCAACATCGCTTCCTGCAAAAATGGAAGAAAGTTCTTACCGAGTTGCAGAAACAAAAAATGTAGACGCGGCAGTTGCAGCATTAATAACTAACAATATGGCAAACTATGAACAGCTACGCGACTCTTACTCGCTAGAAGAAGCGTTTAAGCTACTAGACGTTTTAACTGTTAAAAAAATTAATGAATTTCGTGCAGCTGAGGCTTCCAAATGAAAGAAGTTTATATCCCCACAGGCGACGGCAAAACGGTTCTTACATTCAATGTGCATAAATTTAGTCCGCTTGATGGCCGGAAAATTCTAGCCTACTACCCGCTCTCAATACTTAACAAAGAGCATACTTACAACAGTAATGAAGCTGCCATGCGCAAGCTAATGGCTTATTGCTCTGTCGGTAAAGAAGCCGAAGAACAAGTGCATCTAACAGACGATGCTCTTATCAATGAGCATGTGCCTGATTGGTGGACACTTGTCCAACTTGAATATGCTTGCCTAAAGTATAACTGCTCATTTTTGGAAGGTACTGACCTGCTTACAGTGGCAAAAGCAAGTATGACTAATGCGCTTAAAGGGTTGGTAGCTGACCATTTGGAGCGTGTTAAATGAGCGCATTGACGCTGGCAATGGATAGTAACCGTGACTTGTTTATGAATCGCTTTAGTAGCCTAGAAACTAAAGTAGACGAAGAAGCAATGGCTGATTATTTGACCCAGCGTCTTTCGTCATTAAAAGGCGAATTTAGGTTTAATAAACAGCGCGGCATAGCATATATGACAACTGTGTACACTTCCGGCAAAGAAGGTATTCCTGCGCTTAGGGCAAACATTATTGCGGCGTTATCGGCGACAGAAAATGTCGTTGGTATTTCTTATTTAAACATGGCTCAGGCAGAAGACGACCTCGAGTTTGAGCTCAGCGTCGCCACTATTTACGGCCAAGTCTACCTGCGGGTATAAGTCATGTTAGAATTTGTTTCCGGTATTGTTGCGTCTGCAAAAGAAAAATTTGCAGATGCTAAATCTTTTTTACAAGGCCTGTTTGAAGGCCAAGTTCGCCATGGCGTATTTGACAACGACGGTATAACCAACATTTTTCCTAACGTTGGTATTTTAAGCGTTGATATTATTCGGGATAAAACAGTTGCAAGTCACCCGCTAGAAATAAACGTTTATCAGCAAGACAATATAGTAGTAAATCCTGTAATCATTACTATTACGCTTGCGGCAGAATCCGAAGAAGTAGACACTCTTTACAATACGCTTGAACAGCTTTATGCTTCTGACACTGTACTGTTAAGCGTGATGTGTGACAATCGACTGTACACCAATATGGTTTTGCAGTCTTTGCCAATACGCCGTGATCCTAGCAAATACGACCTGCTAGAAGTCCCTATTGTGCTCCACGAGTTCATCTACCGTAGAGCTCGCGTGACGCTCATGAGCAACCCTGAAAACGTAGACTTAGCAGAATACACAGACCGTCAAAAAGCTGGCCTGGTGCAGCCTCAGACGGTCTCAGGAGCAGATGAGATAAGCGTGCAGGCTCAAAAAACGGTAGTGCCAGGGAGCACAAACTAATGAACCAAATCGGAACATTTGGGCTGTTTGCCTACTTGATTGCTTCAAAGACTATGCCTATAGGTTTTCCTATTAAAGCGTTTGCTGACGACGCAGATAGCATTCAAGTTCATGAGGCAGAAAACGGACAAGCAATTCTTGACCTTAATGGCAAAGTCATACGCTGGACTGTGGCAAACCCGTTAGTTATTAGCATTGCAGTTATGCCTAACACTGCAGAAGACGACATTCTTGCAGTCATTTATAATGCTAACCGTGTGTCTAAGACTTCTAAGTCAGTTAACGACAGCATTAACCTAATGGTTAAATACCCAAATGGCGGAATACGCACTTTTGTGCAGGGTCGAATAGTTGCAGGTCCGTCCGCCTATACGGCTACTGCAGAAGGCCGGATGGTCGGTAATATTTACACGTTTGCGTTTGGCGATCAGTATGCTCTTACTGTAGCAGCTGTACTAAATACGATAGCCGGCCAACTCGGTATTGGCGATAAAATTTCTAGCATAACTGGACTATAACATGCTGATCGAGCTTAATGGAAAACAGTTTCGTTTAACAAAATTTCCGCCTATAGTTGGTCGACGCCTTATGACAAAAGGTGTTGGCGTGAATGGCATATTCTCCAGAGATGTTGCAACCTGGCTACCAATACTTGAATTTGTTTCTGTAGGGCTTGGTCAAGACCAGTGGATTCCTTTATCTACTGTAACAATGCTAAACAACCACGTTCCTGAAAGCATGCAGGCTGAGTTGCTTACAGCTATACTCCAGTTTAACTGCAGCGAAATTGATGGGCTGGTCAACGGGCCCACAATCAGTGACGCACTGTGGGCCGAAGTTTACGACGCTGTTGCGGAGGCTTTTAAACAATGAGTATTTTAAATACTTTCTTTTTACGCTATCGCGCGGATACTGGCCAAGCTGTAAAAGATATTGAAAAGCTTTCTGCTGCTGAGCAAAAAGAAGCAAAGGTACACGAAAAAAATGCGGTTAAGCGTAAAAAGGATTCTGCTGACACGCAAGAACACATGAAAAAAACCACCGAAACTTCTAAGAAGTTAGGTGAAAGCTTAACGCAGCTAAGCGAAGGCGGTACAAGTAAACTTGGTGCGCTTAGAGCAGCATCTAGCACTTTTTCTGAAGCTCTTGGTTCTATTGGCGCGTCAGGCGCTGTTGCTGCCATAGGCATTGGAGCAGTTATTGCGGCTATTGCAGTTGCCAACTCAGGTATTGAAGACGCTCGTATAGCCGCAAAAGAGGCCATTGAGCTTGGCGAAAAAGCGTTTGATGCACGTCTAGCCCAAGGCGAGCTTATCCGTTTACAAAGCCAAGGTCGAACCCGTGGCATTAGCGACGAAACAACCTCACAGTCTGCTAAAGGCGTTTACGACCGTGCGTCTGAAATACGTGCGGCCCAACGTCAAGCTGCAAGAGACCCGGCTTCTGCGTTTAATAACCCGTTAATCAAGCAAGCCAACTTGTGGAAAAAAGCGGGTGTTGACATTGCCGCTGGGCTTGAAAAGCAGATGACACAGCAGGATAAATACCTGCGTGGTCTCAAAGATGCGGGGCAAGAAGAACGCGCGTTGGTTGAAGGTACACAGCTCTTTGGTAGAACACTTGCAGATATAAAGTCTGTTTTGTCGACTACACAAAAGCAAATGGACGAAAATGCACTTGCAATGGCAAAAGAGTCTCAAGTACGCAGAGGGCTACAAACGTCCTCTGAAAGTTTGTCTACTTCGGAAAACAAGTTAGAAGCTGCACGTAAAAGCAATGATGAACGCGTTCGTCAACATACTGTTCCTGCTACAGATGCGTTTACTAAAGCGCTTACTGAGTGGGAAAAAGCTGTTGGCCCATTAAAGGATGCATGGGGGGAATTTGTAGCTTACCTTATAAAGGGTATGGCAGAACTACTAGAAGGCGCAACAAACTTTTTAAGAAAAACAGGTATTATAGACGACAATAGAACACCGGAAGCAAAAATAGAAGAAAAAGTTAAAGCAAAAGTTATGCTTAATGAAGATGTTTACGGAAGATTAAAGGGTCAAATAAAGCCTGGTGAAGAAGGATTTGAAGCTGCTAAAGCCGCTTTTCTTAAGGATATTGCGGATAAAGAACGCGCACGTCTTACTGGGCCAGCAAACGAGGCAGAAGCAGCGCGCAAAGCTGGGCTTGCCGGTACTGCAAGTCAAGCGGCTAAAGAGCTTGTTGCAAGCGGCCAGATGACTGAAGCGCAAGCCGCTGCTGCAGCAAAGAGTGCTATTAGTCAAGGTGAAAAAGACCCCAGCGTTAGTAAGCTGGAAGATATAAAAACTTTGATGACTGAAAGTAACGCTGCTCAGGCGGAAGAGGGCAAAGTACAAAAAGCTCAAACAGAATATACCAAGAAAATTGAAGCCAATACAATGGCTCTTGTTAATACGGGCCTTGAGCAAGCTATGGCCCTGTGGGCGGCAAACGTCGGCAAAGGCGCGGGTGTTGGGTCAGGGTCTATGCAAGGCGAAACTCAAATGGATTACGAGAAACGGGTTCGTGCTATGCAACGCACAATTAATCCTAACGCCGCTAGAAAAATGAGCATGGACAGAGCTGCAGTAGGCGCTATGTCCGGCCAAGCTGAACAACTAAATAAGGCAAAAAGTGCAAGTCTTGGAAATACGGACCAGTCCAAGACTGTACAAATCGATACCTTAAAAGTTGAAGTTATCAGCCAAGCGCAAGACGTTGCTGGACTTGCTCAAGATGTCGGTGTAAGTATTCGAGACGAGTTGCGGTACGCTGCAGCAGAATTTGCTAGCCCAGTGGTGAGCTAATGGCCAACACAATGTACGTAGCTGATTTGCTTAACAAGGTAGATCAGCGTCGCTTAAGCCTTAGGATTGGCTCAGATACTATTGTAGAAGAGTTTACTGAGGAGTTTTACATCACTTGTAGAACAAAGAAAAACGTATTATCAGTGCAAAATCAATGCACTATTTCTATTGATAACTTAACTGCTGAACGCCGTAACTTTTTACTTGGGTATTTCACGCAGTGGGAAAGCCGAAACTACAGTCAGCCATTTATCCCGGTGGATGTACGCATAGGCCGTGAGAGCAATGAAAGCCAACTGACTACTGTTTTTCGTGGTGCTATACTTGAAACTAGCTTGGGTAACCCTCCGGACATTACGCTTAGTCTTAAGTGCATTACAAGCCTAATTGATATGAATATTGCAAGCACAGACTACGTGTCTCGCACATTGCCAAAAGTGTCTACCCACAGGGAATTGTGCCAGTGGGCGGCTGATTTGGTTAACATGCCGCTTAGGTACGAAGTGTCTATACCTTTGCCTGCTGTGTCTGCTAGTGCTCATGCAACAGTTATTCAAAAAGCTTATAGTCTTACTGCAGTTGTAGGCATGCTGGCAAACTTTCACAAAGACAAAGTTTGTGTATTTGTAGACGACGGCGTATTGATTGTTACTGAGTGGGGTAAAGCTCTTCAAGGTGAAGTCGTAGAAGTTAGCG
Source organism: Asterophora lycoperdoides (assembly GCA_018850815.1). Classification (NCBI taxonomy): domain Eukaryota; kingdom Fungi; phylum Basidiomycota; class Agaricomycetes; order Agaricales; family Lyophyllaceae; genus Asterophora; species Asterophora lycoperdoides. The sequence goes on from JABCKJ010000088.1 coordinate 39,780, forward strand.
CTGCAAACTGGCTCATAGGTATTCCTACTGTAACTCAATGGGGTGTCCAGTTTACAACTCTTGCAGACGCTCCTATTAGGCTAGCTGGTGCGGTTAATCTCATCTCTGAGCTTAACCCTTCAGTTAACCAGCCCTGGGTAATGACACAAGTTGAATATGACCTTACTTCAAGAGACACCAGCTGGTACGCAACTTGGTCAGGTTCTCCTAGCGCTGCAGCTCCGTCTGCTACTGAGCCAGTAGTTTACGAAGAGCTTGACATATGGTAAAATAATAGCATTCATTGGAGATTTTTATGCCGTATAACTATATCACGCAAACAGGCGTAATTGTCCCTGATACCAGTACGCTGAAGTCCGACGTTCAAAGCGAGTATACAAAGCAATTTGGGGATGCTTTGTTGCTTGCTGACGATACTCCGCAAGGTCGTCTAATCGACGTAGAAGTTACTGCGCGTGATTTAGTTATCCGTGGTGCAGCTGAACTTGCCAACCAAATTAATCCAAATATAAACTCTGGTATTTTTCTAAAAAGTGTGGCGGCTTTACACGCAGTAGAAGCTGCGGCTGAATCTTACACAATTATTCCAGGGGTAGTTGTTACTGCACTACCAACAACTGTTATTCCAGCGGGCTCGCGTATCGCCGATACGGCTGGTAACTACTTCAAAGCTATTACGCGTATAACTGTTCCAGCGGAAGGTACTATTGCTGCAGACTTTCAAGCTGTAGCGCCTGGGCCAATTACGCCTGACTTGAACAGCGCTACGCAAATTGTTGATGGCGTGTTTGGTTGGCTAACAGTAAATAACCCTCTGGCCGCAGTTCCCGGCTCGTTTGAAGAAACTGACGACGCGTTGCGTCTTGCGCGTAACGCAAAGTTATCTTTATTGTCAAAAGGTCCTGTAGAAGCAATAAGCGCAAACTTATTGGCAGCGCCTAACGTCAGATGGCGTAGTATTCGTGAAAATGATTCTGACACTGCCAAAACTATCGATGGTGTTGTAATGACGCCGTCTAGCACTTGGATTTGTGTACAGGGCGGCGCTGACGACGATATAGCGTTAGCCTTTCTCAGAAGTAAGCAGACAGGCAGCCCGCTTACTGTAGGCCTAGATAACGGGACACCTGTACTTTACGCCCGTGTCGACCCTATAAGTGGCCAGACTTATCCAGTCATGTTTACGCGTCCAGTTCCCGTGCCGATACTGATGCGCGTCACTGTGGGTAAAGGTTCAGCTATTGATCCTTTTACTGCTATACCAGACGCCGTTATGCGATACGCTAACGGCTTACTTGCTGGAGAATTAGGTTTTGTAGTTGGCGCAACTATTAGCCCATTTGAGTCTGCAGCAGCCATTAACGTACAATTACCTGAATTGTTTATCAAAAAAGTCGAACTTGCCCTTGCAAGCGACGGTATTTATTCTACAAATGAACTACCAATTACACTTTGGGAATTAGCTACTATAACAACAGGCACTATTTCAGTAGTGGTGAGCTAATTGGATAAGCAAATAAAATTAACTCCCGAGCTAGCTGCAAACGTAATCTGGCAGTATGATGGCGCGCCAAACCTAAATGGCTTGGTATCAAAAAAGAGTGATTGGTACGCAACTAACTGGGGTAATTTTTGGAACAACTGGCACGCCTCAGTATTTGACCTTAAAACAGCAAATAGATTTGGCTGTGTAGTATGGGCTATTATTTTAAATGTGCCAGTTGGCTTAGTTTATAACCCACAAGCCTTAGGTGATACTCCGCCTTTCGGATTTGGCGGAGGTCGTGAAAACTTTAATAAGTCTAACTTTTTTGGTGCTGACCCTGTTGTAACACTTACACTTGAAGAGGCCAGAAAACTTCTTCGTGTTCGTTACTACGCGCAAACAATGAGTACTACAATTTCAAACATAAACGGAATGCTCAAAGATGTGTTTGAAGCAGACGGTTTATCATATATAGAAGAAACTGTTGGCGGTACAGCTGTATCTCCTTTCGGCTTTGGTGAGTATAGACAAAATTTTAATGTGCCTTCAAACTTCAATGTTTCTACTTTATATGGAAGCGTTAAGGCAATGGTGCAAAAATATGTGTTTACTTTTCCGCTTTCACCCAATTTTAAGGCTGCGCTACAAATCTACCTTCCAAAAGGTTCAGGTGTACAAACTATAATTTCTTCGCCAGATGCGTGAAGAACTAACAAGCTATTGGAGCACAAAATGGTAGCTAAGCTTTTTACTAAACCGTTTGGGGTTGCCGGCGATAAAACGCCAATTCCTAACGATACGCAAGTAGACGGTACCGTCAGCTATCAAACAGGCTTTGGTGCAGACTACGAACGCCAACTTGGCGTAGACCCAGCCGCAAAAAATATTGCTCGTCAAACGTTTAACGAGCTTATGTTTGATACCACTACAGCGCTTCAAGAAATGCAGGCCGGTTTTGGCGCATCAGTGTACAATCTTGCGCTTGCACAAGCTTTACCTGGTGGCGGTTATCCAAAAGGCGCTTGTATTCCTCGTGTAGACGGGTTGGGCTTGTGGCTTAATTTAACTGCTAACAATGCCACTAACCCCGATACCGGCGGTGCGGGCTGGAAAGCGTTTAATCCGCAAGGTGGTAGTAGCTACGGGGTGGATACCGGTGTAGCAAACGCCTATTCTGTTGTGTTTACTCCTGCACTTACTGCACGCACAGAAGAAACTTTTTTGTGCGTAAAAATAAAAACTGCTAATACAGGGCCTTCTACCATTAACGATGGTCTAGGCACAGTACCCATTGTTGGGGAAGCACAACAGGCCCTACAGGGCGGCGAATTTGCTGTCAACGGAGTAGCTTGGTTTCAGTGGAATGCAACGCTTGGTTCTTACGTTCTGGTATTTTCTTCCGGTGGTTCAAAGCAAGTTCTTGACGCTACAAAAAGCTTACATGCTGTAAATGCTGGGCAGATACAAGGCCAAAAAGTTACAGCTTTTACGACTGCTGGATCGGCCAGCGCGTATACACTTTCGCCTATTCCGGCGATACCTGCATACGCAGCCTCGCAAGGCTTTCAAGTTACTTTTCATACAACAGGCGCAGCCACACCTACCATTAATATTTCAGGCAAAGGTCCTGTGAATTTGATGCAGTATAACGCTGCAGGCGCAAAAATTCCCGCGATTATTATTGCTAACCAAGTAAGTCAGGTTATTTTTGACGGTGTAGACGCTGTATTGCTAGACCCGTTGCCTGTAGTAACTGCCAATCTTGTGGGCACTAGAGGGGCAGCACTTAACCTGCAAGTGTCTGCCACAGGTACCGACTCCATCATTACGATTACAGCAGACGAACTAGTTGTAGAGAATGCTGCTGGTCAATTTTTGACACTACGAAACGTTGCGTGTACTGCCTCTTTTGCAGTTGCAGGTGCTGGTGGCTTAGCGGTTGGTGCCGCTAATAGCCAAACTGTTTCGACACTTTATTACGTACATGTAATCTGGAATGGTGTTGCTCCAACAGGCTGGCTTACTACCGACATAAATCCGGCAACAGCTCTTCCTGGCGCGTATACCCACAGGGCTCGGGTATCCCGTGATTTTACGGATGCCACTGTAAATAAGTTTCCATTGAATTATACTCAGCGTGGAAAACTTGGGCAATATCGCGTCGGCAATAACGTCGTAGGAATGCCTAAACTAATTTCTGGTACCTCCGGAAACCCGGGAACACCTACCTGGACTGCGGTACCTTTATCACCATTTTTGGCTCCAACCGACGCTGCAGTGTGGTTAGCCTTGTACAACCAAGGTGCAGCTACCCAAACAATAGCAGCACCAAGCAACGCCTATGGTGCTGTGAACTCAGCAACTAATATGCCAATGTGCAATATTAGTAACAGCTCGGCAAACTCAAACCAGAACAATTTCTTGATGAGATTAATTCCAGAAAGTAGTAACGTCTACTACGCTTCTAATGCAACTGTAAGCCACCTTAGCGCCTTTGGATGGGAAGACTGCATATGAAAGAAGTAATTGAGCCGGAAGTTACAGAAGTAACAGAAACGCCAGAAACGCCAGAAACGAGTCTGTCTGAAGTTTTTTTAGGCTGGGCTGTATGGTATTGGTTAAATTCAGATGGCAGTCAATATGGTATTAAAGGGTGGGTCGGTATTACCTCGCTAGATTCCCTTACTGACGGAGCAGTTTTTTTACCTGCTGACCAGGGTCCGCCAGGCGACCCTGTTTATCCGCCGCCTACAGCCGCAGATATTCTTGCCAGCCAAAGCGCTATTCTTGCCGGCTTAAACCAAGAGTGTAACGCACAAAAAGTTGCGTTGGCCGAACGCATCGCCACAATTCAAGATGCGATCGCTGCTAAGGATGATCCTGACGCTGAAGAATACTGGGCCACTCCGGAGGAAGAAGCAGAGTTGCCGGTACGCAAAACACAGCTGACCAAATGGAAACAGTATGGAATCTTGCTTGGTCGTGTAACTAGCCAGGCCGGCTGGCCTCCTGAAGTTGTTTGGCCCACTAAGCCTTCTTCCGGCATGGACCTTACCGTTTCACGAGCTGCTTAAACGCCGAGGAAAGCAAGTAAAAAGGCTAAGCCAAAACTAAATAGCTAGCCCAAAAATAAAGCCCGGTAGGGATTTGTGCTGGAAATAAGATACTTTCCAATACAATTTCCTGCCGGGTTTCTTTTTGCCTAGGTTAAACTGCAAAACTTTTATGCGTACGAGTAAGGGATAAATTGCGTAAACGTGCGCTTTTACGCGCAGGTGTATCTGTTTCTACATTGCCACGAAAGCCGTTTGACTTTCCTTTAGCTGGCCAACCAACAAAGTTAGACAAATGCGGGTCAAGGCGGCGTACCCATGCGCAAAAAGTAGTTTGCGGAATATCAAGCAATTCAGCAGTAGCAGATTTACTTTCGCCACTTTTTGCTATCTCATATAGCACATCAATAAAAAGTTTACCTTCTTGCTTTTCTACACGATCAATATGATCTCCCATAGATACGCCAGCCATATTACACCACCTTACCAGCAGCTTTAAGCGCTTCATAACGGTCGGCAGACACCCAGCCTTTATTCTCTAACGAGCGCAAATACTGGCCATTATAGAAAAACATGAAGTAAGGCCAGATTAACAGTACGCCAAATCCCGCAGTAAAAAACACGAGAGCAAAAGCAATAACCGCAGTTGCCATGTCCCCGCGACACATTGGCACAAAGATACCGAAGAATAAGCCTGTCCAGCTGAACCCTGTGGGTACATACTCATCACGACCTGAAGTTGGGTTTACCATTTTGATAGTCATTTTGCTTTAGCCTCATTCTCTGCTCGAATTTTATCTAAGAATTCCTGTGGAAGCTTCTTGGGATACTCAGTTGTGATATTAAAATACTCTGCAATTTTTTCTACTGCGTCAGTCCAGCTGTAGCAGACAAAAGCTTGGTAGCCTCGAGCCACCATAGCCTTACCAAATTTCTTTTGAATAGTTGAAACAACACCACCCGGCTTTTTCATTTCAATCCACAGCCCGTTAAAGTTATAACGAGGGTATGGCACAAACAAATCAAACACACCCGGCGTAACACCTTCAGCTTTAAGTTTGCCTGCAGTTATTTTATCACGACTACCACCGTTTGGTACAGCAAATATCCATTCAAGTTCTGGATGATAGTGTGTCTTACGGCGTAGCCAGCAAAACAACGCGGCTTGGTGGGCATGCTCTGTTCCAGCACGAGCAATCTGCTCTGGCGTGTAAGAAGAGGATACGGCCATGATTACTCCGGCAAGTTAAGCGCTTGTACGGCGAGTACGCCAAGGCCTTGAGCTTCTTGATGAAAATCTTTTAGCGTAAAAGGTATTTGTGAGCCGTCAACAACGGCTTGCTGATTAGCTGCTTCCATACCTTTTACACGTGCTACTGCGGCCTGTATATAGGCAAAATTTGCTAGCTGTTGATTATTCATTATTCCTCCGGGAATTCAAGTGTAGCCAGTTGCTTGGTCAACTTTTCATCAGCCCACAGTGGGTGCTCTTTTCCGAGGTCTTCGTTATGGCGAAAGCCAGCCCAAATGCCGTGACGTGGTTTAACTTTAACGCCATGCGCAAAGTGTTTAAAGCGAGTAATATCACCTAGTGTTTCCTCACGATTTTCCCATGCCCATTTGGCCTGTGCGTGAGTCATTGAACCACAGCTAATGCCAAATGTACCGTCATAGTCGGGATGGTAGCAAATATACGCACCCAACCGGCCGGAAGCAACAAGATTTTCAGCGTGTGAAGAACGGACATCACGACCAAGCTCGTTGACGTAGGTTTCATTTTCATTATGCATCAGCTCTTCAAAGCCAACAATACGCGCTTCGCCGTGGCTAAAGCGCTTGACTTTAAGCATCCCGCCTTCGTTGGTGGTCGATCGGCCCATTTTGTACTTACCATCAAGCGTTCGCGTTATAATGCCTTCATAGCCAAGCTCGATACACTCAGCCTCAAAGGCGTCAAGCCCTTCTTGGTCGCGTATCAACCGCTGCGGCAAAATAATGACGTTCATATTGTCGGAATGAATGGCCGACAGACGGTCAGAATAGCCTACGCCCTTTAGGTCCCAACGGTCAAACACGTACAGCTTAACGTCCGGTACACCTTTTTTAGACATAACGCCGGAAGACGTTTTCTGCATACAGTTTGGGTCAGTAGGAGAACCTACTACCAGCTCACCGTCAAGGCCTTCGCAGTCGACAAAGCGGGCTTGAGTATGACCATTTGGAATCAGCTTAAGCGTACGCGATAGCAAGCCGCCTCTTGTGCCAAGTGCTCGAATACCGTCGATCTTGGGTGATGCAAAACATGGAAATTTTTGCTTAGCTGCATCAAACTTGCCAGCAAGGTTTGGCTTAAGACCTGCGGGAGGTTGTATATTGAACAAGTCCATTTAACTCTCCGGAAATAAGAAAGCGCCCAGCAAGCTAGGCGCGTTGTGCCACTGTGGGTTGATCAGAGACCCGAGCCTTCAAGCTCTTTCAGCAATGCTGCAACTTCTGGATCAGATTGAGCCATTACAGCGTAGAGCTCGCGCTCTTCAAACTGACGGCGTTTAGTAGCAAGTTGAGCTTTGACGCGAGCAAGATGCTCAGTGCGCTCTTGCACTTGTTTGGCAAACAGCTCGTCGAACGAGCCCCAAATGGACTTGGTAGCTTGGCCGTGCACGTCAATAACATGATCGCGCACAATGCGTACGATTTTGAACGGAAACTCGCTGTTGCCGGTTGCTTGATAAACAGCTGCGTACTGACCAGAACGAGCACTTTCTGGCGCAAAGTAGTGGTATTCTTTTTGGCCTTCCTGCTCGCTGAAAACAACAGCAACGACCTGCACTTTGCCGATAGCATCAATGGCAACGGTTTTGGTTTCAGTAGCGTTTACTTCAGTCATGGTATTGCTCCGTTTGTTCATTAGTAAGAATAAAAGTAGGGTTGTTCCCTACTGACAAAGCCCCAGTTAAGGGGCTTGAGGTGGGTGGGTTATTTAATCAAAAGTCAAGTAATTTGCATCAATTTTAAATTTGTAGTCAGTACCACGTATGTAACAAGTATTGTTTAGTGTGCCGTTACGTACACACTCATTACGAATTTTTGAAACTGCTTGGTCAATACGCGTTGCCGAAGCTTCAAATGTTTCGCCAAACATAATTGAAGCTGTTTTAATGGCGTCAATACGGCTTTCTTCGTAAGTGGCAAATTTCATCTCGTCTTGCTCCGTTGTTCGTTTCGATGAGTTAATTATGCCAAGGTTAACCGCAGCTGTATACCGCTTTGCTTAGAACATTAGGTTTCTACAAACTTGCCTTCAGCAAGGATATTGCTATATGGCAATTCGCCTACAGTACCCCAGCTTAAACCACTATCGCAAGACGACAACAGCGGTACATGTAAACCGGGAAACGGATTTTCCATTTGGTGTCTGGCCTCAAGCAACGCCTCTTGATGCAACTTGCTACCATCAAAGCTAAAGCAGTTTTCGTCGTGTACTGTCAGTAGCATAGGCATCACATCTTGTAAACCACTTTCCCAATATTTTAGCATTGAAGCTTTAAGACAATCAGCAGCTGAGCCTTGCAGCACACGGTTAACCGCTTTATGCAAGCCAACTCGCTGAAGATTTGGCCCATAAATTTCTACTGCTTTATCACGCAGATAAGGCGTCTTTGACCGACCGTTACGGTTGTTTGGCACCCAGAAATCAAAGCGTGCTTTGCGGCCAAGGAAGGTAGAAACATACCCTTCGCGGCTAGCCTCGTTAGCGTAGTGCTCAAGAGTTTTTGCTACGTAAGGCGATGCCTCAAAGTATGAGTCTACAAGCTCTTTTGACTTATCAGCCGGTAGTTGAAGGCTGATCGCCAGCTTGTCAAGCCCCATGCCATAAAGCAAACCAAAGTTAATGGTCTTGGTTGACTTACGGCTAATGCCTACACCTGTCAACCCGTTAATCATGTCGCAAACCAACTGGTGAAAGTCAAGCGTTGGATCGGCGCGGAAAGCGGCTCTTACAGCTTCAGACCCTGGGCCGACAGCAAAGTGCGCAAGGATACGATACTCAATAGACGATAAGTCAAGTGACTTCCAGGTCTCGTTATATTCTGGAACAAACGCGCCTCTGATACGCGCGCCTAGCTTTGTACGAATAGGAATGTTTTGTAGGTTCGGATCGCTTGAGCTATAACGTCCACTTACTGTACCGCCACCCTCAGACTTTAGCTGCCGAAAAGTACAGTGTAGTCGGCCATTAACGTTTTTATTGAGAATATAACCCTCAACGAAAGTAGACCGCATTTTGATAAGCTCTTTGAGCTCAGTAATATGCGACGCTAAGTTATGCGTTTGTGTTTTCATAAAGGTGGCAGTAAACGATGGGTTACCAACTTCTGTTGTTGGATACTCATAACCAAACTTATCAAAGGCTTTTGCTAGGTCTTGGCCTGAGTTAACGTTTACAGCAAAGCCGCACTGTGCTCGAAGCTCCATTGTCTTAATGGCAGCTTGTTCTTCGAGCTCGTCACGTAGCCTATTAGCGTACGGTAAGTCAACTCTAACACCACGAAACCGCATTGCAATCATTAAAGGTATTAGTTTGCATTCCATTTGGAATACATTCATCAGACCCTCACGCAACAGTATTGGCCATTGGCGCTGTAGAACGGCCAAAGGCAAAGTTGCATCTGACTCAGCGTAAGGACCGGCTAACTCGATAGGACAGCGGTACATATTTGCCCGTTGAGTACCGTTGGCTGTCCCGCCGTAGGCATCAGCTAGCCACTTGTACATGCCGTTAGACTCTTTACCTTCACCCATGTACTTTTGGCCAAGGGCTTCAAGGTTTTGCTGAGCTGTTTCATCGATTAGCGCTTCGGCAAAACCGCAGTCGTATGCAGTACCTTCTACAAATACGCCTTCGTTTCTTAACCAGCCAATGTCGTACGTTAAGTTGAGACCAACTTTAACCTGATGGGCCCGACTAAGCTCAACCTTCAGCCAATCGAGCACAGCTTGTGGGTTCATGTTTCCACCAAGTACATGACGGATAGGAAAGTAACCTTTATACCCACAGTCAGTAGCTACGGATACGCCGATGATATGGCCAACGCCATCACCTCGCGACCAGCCTGGACCAGCTTCTAATAAGTAAGGGTCGTAAGTTTCGGTATCTAACGCAATTGCTTTTGCACGACTTAGGTCTGGAAAATACGATGGTACTTTCCAGCCGGTATCAGGTATAGGCGGCATTGGCCGCTTAACTGGCTTGATTGCTTTTTCGTCAGGCATCCAAAAAAGACTAGACATATTACCCCTTAGCCTTAGCAGCGATTACAATTGTGCGGTCCGGGTATCGGACAATTGCAAAGCGCTCTTTAAAAACGATGTCAGCGCCTACTCCAATAAACTGCCACATATGGTTTAGTGAGGTAGCAAAGTTAATTGGTATCCAGTTGCCTTCAAATTTTGCGTGTGCGCCTGTCTCACCGAATTGGAATTTAGCCTCGTTGGGAGCAATGAACTCTACACGAACTCCATCAGCTTCGGCGGCGTATGGCTTAACTTGTTCCAAAAACTCTACTAATTCTTGATCGACTGGCGCCATGTCTTCTGCCAAGAAGAAGTCAGACACATCAGGCCACGGTTCAGCGTAAACAGGACTGGACAATCGTGAGCCGTCTGCAAATGTGATGTACAAAACGTAACCGTCAAACGCCATGGTTGCCATTGGCTTTGCAAGTTTTGCTAGCACAGCTACAAGCGCTTTTGGTAGGGCGCAGGTAAACGGCAGCTGTACTGCCAAGCGCTGACGGACAATATAGCTGCCATTAGTCGCATAAGCAAATTGTCCTTTAAGTAGTAAGCTTGTCGCCCAAATTCTTGGCGCCTCGTTAGGAATAAATTTCACAAGTTCTTTCATGACTGTTATCAAGCCGTCAGGTACTTGAACAAAGTCAGTTGATGGGGTTGGCTCAGGTAGCATAGACTCTTTATCAAGCTGAAGCCACGTCTTAATTTTACCCGACGTAAGTGTCAAGCGTGTGTCACTTATTGATAGCTTTGAGGTAGCCGTAGCTGCTTTTAGCAATGAGTCTGCTTTAACACAAAATTCTGGAAAACCTGCAGGCACCGGCGTAGACAGCAAAACGTTACGGTAATAAGAATATAACCGGCCACCTTTGCTAAAGGCCAATGAGGCCAAACCGTCTTCGCCGCCTGTGATAGGGCGAACCCGTTGAATTAAAGCTTTTAGATCAATAGATCCATCAGCTGGTTTTGCTTTTGCCATTTAAACCTCCATTGAGCATCCACAATTATAACGCGTATAATAGGTAAAAGAAAGCCGTAACTCTAGCTACGGCTCGCTGGTATCGGCGTTAAACTGCCATTTCAAACTTCATACTTGGGCCACGGTCAAAAGGCTCAATTACAAAATCTTCCGGCTCGACTTGAAAGATAGACGGAGTAGCTGTTTCTTTCCAGTGCCATTGCGGCAGTGGACGGGCTACAGCGCTTGAAAGAATTTCTTTAGCCCCTTCGTAATGTGTAGCATAAATGTGGGTATCAGCAAAAGTGCCTCGAAGTTCACGAGGCTTTTTGCCTAAGTGAAAACAAAGCGCCGCTTGCAAAAAACCGTAAGCAGCCATGTCAGCTGGACAACCAAGTACCCAGTCTACCGACCGCATATTGAACAGTAAGTCAAGGTCTTCGCCATCGATAAAGATTTGGAAGCTGTAATGGCACGGCGGAAGAACAGCTTTGTGCTGGTCGCTTGGGTCCCAAGAAGTAACAAGCAATCGACGCGAAGTGGGGTTATGTGTTGCTTCGGACAAAAGCCTAAGCAGCTGGTCAGTGCCATGAAAGTCTCGCCATTTACTGCCGTAAATTGGGCCAAGGTCAAGATTTTCTGGTGTGCCGTTGCGTTTGTTATAGTCGTTGAGATTATCACGCCACCAAAAGCATTTACGCTTTTCAAATTCTTCTACATTTGTAAAGCCGTTAATAAAGCAGACCATTTCACCGATCGGTCCAGCTGACCCAAAAACCCTGTGGGTCATGAGAGGAAAACCGTCGCGCCAGTCATGGACAAGTTCAGTGCCAAAAAGAGCTGTGGTACCTACACCAGTCCGATCGGAACGTAGTGTGCCGTTAAGTAAAATGCGTTCCATAATTGCTAAGTAACTGTGTTCGTATTTACTGAAAATTGCCTGCATAACTACTCCTTAAATACCGTTGGCTACGTGCCATTCATTAGCGCTTTGGCTTGGGTTAATTTTGGCAGCGTTAAGCGCATCATCAAGAAACGGAGGAACCCAACCCGCAGGCTTAACAATGTCATACTTATTGCCATATTTTGATGTTGATTCGCTGCCGCGCTCTTTGCGCATATTAGCAGCATGGACTTCATCCCACAGGGCTTGAAGTGGGAACATGTGGTACTTTCGCACCAAAATAGCAAAGTAGCCTTTAAGAACGTCTTTAGACAAGTTGATGTGGTCAGTCAAACCGCCGTCTTTGTCACCAAGCAAATGGGTAGTGCCAGCTGCGATGTAGATGATGTCAATAACAGCGTCGGCAGTATCACGCATTGTGCCAAAGCCACTATCAATTGATTCAGCTAGCTCGTCAAATTCTTCGTCTTGCCGCTTAATGCGCAAATCAGCTTGAGCAAAATCATGGAGTGGATTGACGCTGATACCAAACTTTGCGTGAAAGTCAGCAACGTCGGCAACACATTTTTCAAAGCTAAAAGTGGAGTTCATTGGAAGGCCCTTAATAGTCGAATTTATATAGTACAGCTATTAGCCGCGTATAGGAAATAGCTATTTGTTATCAGTAGACGTTTACATATAGCCAATTTGATTTATTGAGGGTAAGAAAAAGCCCCGAAAGAATCGGGGCTTTTAGAACGTAACTAAGTCGCTTATTCAGCGTCTTGATCGTGTTCAGCTTCTGGAGCAGCTTCACCGGCTTGGAACTTAGCTTCTTCAGCTTCCAGCTCGGCCAGTTTGGCAGTGTCAGCAGCAATGCGCTTTTTCAGAGCAGCAATGCGTTCAACACGCTTGTCGGCGGAGTCGACCAGGCGCTGAGCAGCTTTTTCTTCACGCTCTTTGCGTTTGGCAGCTTGCGCTTCAGCTTTTTCGGTGTTGACGCGACGCGACAGTTCCAGACCGGTGGCCTTACGGAAGTAAGTGATTTGGCTGTTGATCGACGGCTTGGACATGGTGGTGTTTGCAGCAGCGGTTTCAACAACGTAGGTGCTGGACTCGCCGTTGGCTACTGCATGTTGGCACAGGTCCCAAACGTAGCGAGCGCCGGTGCCTTTGCCAGGAAACGCAACTTCAGCGCCGTTGACAACAACGATTTCTTTCTGAGGACGCAGGTTTTCTACTGGGGTTTGAATCTCGGTCATGACAAATTCCTTACAGGGGGGGTTGGGAGAACAATTTGCTTGTTTAGAACTCTATTATGCCTATAGGTCTAGAGCTTGTAAACAGGCAAATCAAATTATTTTTAAATTATTTAGATTGAACTTCCGATAAAGCTAGAACGGAATAGTTCTGGAAAAGCTTGGGCATCCTTTCACAATAATCTTAAGAGGAGGCTGCGAGCCGAACAGTCGGCAAATATTTCCTTGAATGTCGCAGTGCTCACAGTTAAAGCAATTTACTTGCTCCAACAAAACAGCACGAATAAGTTTGTCTACTACAGCTTGTGGTGATGGCTCTACAGTAATCATGCTACTTCCTCTTCACCTTGATAGACGGGGCTAAGTATCTCTGGATGGCCTTTTACTTTAAACCAAATCTTCACAGATACTGGCTTTTGCAGTTCAGCTTTTCGGCCTAAAAAGTCTTCGCAGCTTACTGGGTAGTTTGTATTACCGGTATTCTCTTTCCACCATTTACGCGCTAAGCCTTGCGCAGAACCTTTATGCTCAAAGCAAAGCCAAGTGCTATATGGCAATAGCCCACAGTGGTAGACAGCACGAATGCTTGGTGGCTTTCCAGGCTTTTGATAAAGCGCATAAGTAACCATGTCTACCGGAATATCACGCACGTCAAGAGTTTGTGGTGTATTGTCGCCAATACCTGCAATAGCTGTTTGCTCAGATGCGCCTGCCATAATATCGTAAGCTGGCGGTGGAAACTTATGGCCGCAATCTCCGCACTCGGTTACTCGGCTCGGCCATTGGCTTTGGCACTTAGGGCAAACTTTCATAGGTGGTGCATCACTGCCACCCCGTTTCTTTTTCTTGTCTGGTAGTATGGGCTCGTTAATTGGGCCCAGCCTAATAATGTTGTTAGCAAAGTCCAACACCAAACAGCCAAGTGATTTAGGCCCTGCTGCAATAGCCGATAGCCTACCAGTAATGGTAGTTAAATCAAAACCTGGTGCGTATACCGGACGAGTGCCACGCCCAAGAATCTGAATATGTAAGCTGTTTGACTTGGTTGGCCGCATAAGCACAAGCAAATCAATATTTGGAAAGTCAAACCCAGTGGTCAACACGCCCATATTAACCAATGCGCGTAAACCTCCACCTTCCTTTTTAAAGTCAGCGATTACATCTTCGCGCTTCTTTGTCATTTTAGAATGGATTACGCCTGTTCGTATACCCATATCGTTAAGCATTTCTGCAATATGCTCAGCATGCTCAATTGACACAGCAAAAATAAGCCACTTTTTACGCTGCTGTCCTTTTGCCACCATTTCAAGGCAACAGTTGTAAGTAACACCACTAAGGTCTACGGCATTAGCCAATTGCTTTTGGTTGTAGTCTCCTGCAATAGTTCCTACGTCAGACAGGTCGAATTGCGTGTCAGTCGACTTAGTAGTAAGTGTGGCCAAATAGCCTTCACGAATAAAGCGTACAAAAACTTCGCGTGTAGCAAAGTCGCAAGCCAAATGGTTAAACAAACCGCACTCGAGCAAGTGACCGCCTTTCATGCGCCAAGGTGTTGCAGTCAACCCAATGCAGACAAGCTTAGGGTTTTTCTCCCGTAGCATTTCAAGAGTCTTACCATACAGCGTTTCAGCTGAAGCAGGAATCATATGCGCTTCGTCAATCAGCACGATTGAGGGCTTTTCTACTTCGTGTGCTATATTGACAAACGACTGAATGCCAGCCACAATAATCCGGCCTGTCAAGTCTCGCTGCTTAAGACCGGACGAGTATATTGAAACAGACGCTCCTGGCCAAACCCATTTGATAGACTTGGCGTCTTGTTCAACAAGCTCTTGGCTGTGGGTTAAAACAATTACTCGACCTGTCCCCGGCCAGTTAGCGTAAATGTCACGGATAATCATTCCAAGAAGCGAGGCCTTGCCTCGATTTGCCCCCTAAGTCTACACAAAGGGGGCAAAATGACCCGTCCCCGTTGCCATTACGATCAACGGGTTAATATGGCCGCTTCGCTCTGCAAAAGCCTGCCACAAGTAGTTAACAGCTGCTTCTTGATACGGACGAGGGATAAACTTACCTTTCATTTGTTAAGGTCCTACAAAAGTTATTGGATCGAAGCTGTTGCCTTTCGACGAATTGTCAGATGGTGATAAATACTGTAAGTTAGCTTCGCAATGCAAACCGCTTACTAGTATTCCTTGTAAAGGAATAATATGGTCTACAACCATTCCAGCAGGTACTTTTATATAAATATCTTTTATTTTATCGTGGTCTGCCCAGCTGGGTACTCGGCGCAGTTTAGCTAAATCTCGTCGTCTTACTTTTGCCAAAGCTCTACCTGGGTGGCGTTTTGCCCAGTCTAATGACGCTTTATTTTTCCGTTCTTTTGCGCCATCAGCATTTTTCTTACGCTGATAATTGGCTGCGCCTTTATCAGAGGCGTAATACTTTTTACTAGCTGCATCACTTTTTGCTTTGCCTTCGGCTGTTAAGCGAGCTGTAGCCAGTTTTGCTGCATTGCTAGCATTACGACATGCAAGACAAACTGAGCCAATTACAACACCATAATTTTTACGCCATTTTACGCTATCGCTTTTGGCTCCACAAAACTTACATGTCTTAATACTCTCTACCACAGTTTTACCCCAAAGCAATAATAATGTCTGCCGGTTTTACAAAGGCCCGGTGTTTGCTATAACCACCGCATGGATGGTAGGGGTCAATATCGTTAGACCCATTGTAAGCGCATGACCACTTGCCTTCTTTGTTTGGCGAAGCGTGCTCGCAAGTCCGGCAATTGACGTCCACTGACTCATTTGACAAATGCCAGCAGTTCGCACGATGGTCGCAAATCCGGCAGCGGTAGTCAGTAGCCCGTAACGCAATGCGCTCAGGCGGTTCATCAGCAAACGCTAACTCATCTGCTAACTGCAGTTTCTCATCAGCAAAGACTTCATCAAGCACTACCCATTCAGTATAAAGCTCATCGTTATTTTTATTAACAGCCATGTAAAAGCATTTAGTCAGCGTAAACTCGCGCATGTATGTCTGCACTTGCGCGTAGTGTACCGGCTTACTGATCTTTATGCCTTTTTTGCCCAAGTCTTCAAAAGACTTAAGGCTATGGGTTTTCATTTCGAGTAGCACCCACTCGTTAGGGTGCTCGACAAAGCCAAAGGCAAAGCCATCAGTAGAACCGCCTACATGACCATAAGCTCGGTTGGCCTTAAACTGTTTACCAGTTTCTGGGTGTACATCTTGTACCTTGATACCAACTGAACGCAAATAGCCGGTAAAGCGTGGTTCTTCAAGATGGCCACGATTAAACAACCGCAACACAAACGGTGGAAAAGACGGACGCGTAGCCCAACGAAAACTAAGCCAAATAGACCGATGACACTCTGAGCCAATACCGCTAAGGCCAAGGTGGGTACGAAATGGAAGCTCTTTGGCTTCTAGGCTAATTGCTTGATGCCGCAGCTGAAAAGCCTCAATTAGCTCTTGAGTTGGTGTGCTCATTGGTCTTTAACCTCAGCACGCAATAAACTATTTTCTGGTGCTGCAACAGGTGAAATGCCGCTTGCTATAAAAACTTCTGCAGGTTTTTTTGGTGGCTCCTGAAAATACGCTGGGTCTGCTCCAAGTGCTTGCTCTTCGCGCAAACGGTTTACTACATTTTGTGCGTAGCCAGCAATATCAACCCAACTGTCATCGTAGTCAGGATCGCCGCACATAATACGGCTGATTTTGTGCATAACCATTGCAAGTGCTTCGCGTTGGTCGTAAGCCAATCGTTCCCAACCCGGAAGCGAACGTAAGTAGTCCTCAAGTTTCATAGCTACTTCACCGCTTTCAATAAGCGGACCATAACGACCACGACGTTGTGCAATGGTTTGCTCGAGTTCAGTAGTCATATTGTTTTCCTGTTAAGTTCAGCTTCAGTTATTAAGTGTGCGCGTTGTACAGTTGGCAAATCCATCCAGCCGTAATGCGTTTGTTGCAAAGGTAGACCCAGCTTATCAGCTAGCCACTTATAGGCGTTAGTGCGGACCATTCGCCTAGCTAACATCATAGCATGAAAAGACTGCTTTGCACACTGCCGTGCAGCTCTTAGCTCTTTATTTGCCAATGTACCGAGCGGAATAGCAGTATCAGCATGCACACCCACATGAGCTTCGCAGCTTCCTGCGCAAGCATACAAAAATGGCCAATCGCCAACACTTCTGCCGTAAATAGTTTCGTTATTTACGAGTATGACTTTGCCTTGACAGTAAGGGCAGGCAGTAGGAATGGGCAATGCGTCGCGTACCCGCTTCATTGCGGTAACACTTACGTAAGGCAAGCCTTCTGGCGGTGGAATAACCCATGGCTGTGGGTTCGGTAGTGGTGTAAAATTAATGTCTGACATTAGCGTTTACTCGGCTTATTACGCTCTTCTTTACCTTTACAAAAGGCACATAGCGTGCATCCAGGAACTGCTAAACGTCGGCCTAACGGTATTGGCGTATTACACTCTTCACAGTCTTCAGCGCTAATGCCTTCGTAAACAACCCTGTTTGCCAAGGTTGCATTTAGCAATACCTCTTGATAGCCACTTGCTACATCTACGTCGTCAGCCATTGTACTCTACCTTTATACCGTTTGAGATTAAGTGTTTGATTGCTTCTTTTTGAGCTTCGGCCCAACGGCCTGGATTACCCACAGGTGGCATCACCACTTCTGCAACTCGCTTACTTGCTACAATTGCTGCTGCACAGGCTAGGCAAGGCTGGCTAGTTACAAATAATGTTAGGCCTGAGCCCTCAGAGTTCTGGAGGGCATTGACTTCCGCATGAATAACCATAAAGGTTGAACTTTCATTATTTAGCGTATCGTCATTATACTCTGGCGGTGGACCGTTGTACCCTACTCCTTTAACTTTTCTTTTGTTATCAGCTACTAAAGCACCAACTTTGCGTTCTTGCTTAGACCATTCACCGACCTGACTGGCTAGCTGCATAAAGCGATCACGCCATTTCTGTTCCAAAGTATTTGCTCCAGTATGCAGTTAATAAAATGCGCCGGAATACCAGCGCATTTTATTTGTTACTCAGCTGTTACCAAGGTTGCGCCGGTGTTTCTACGGTACCGTCTGGAATGGCTGGTTTGCTTTCTGCAGCAGCAGCAGCAGCAACCAGCGCTTGAGCGTCTGCAAGAGCTTTTTGCGCAGCAGCTACTGGGTCGACGACTGCAGCTTGAGCGGCAGGAGCTTCAACAGTTTTTGCCACTGAAGCGGGTGCCGATGGAGCAGCAGGTTTTACCGGAGCCGATGGAGCGGCCGGGGCAGAACTTGCGCCTGCTGGAGCAGCTGCACCGCCACCAACTGCGCGGAAACCTTGAAACTCGTTGCGAGCTTCATACAAAACGCCGGAGTCTTTGTCGTTAGCTACGTTGTAGGTCGGAGCAGTGATTTTCACACGGGCTTCAAACGGAATGCCGCAAAGTTGAGCGACGTTGTTGAGGTTCAACACGCCAATGGCATGGCAAAGAGCCGACAACTGACGCTGGCCAATTTCTTGCGCTTGCGAATTTGGGTTTTGGTAGTTGATGTTGCCAAACACAACACGATTAGCGTGAGTTGGGCCTTGTACTTTAGCCATGATGCTAACCATGGAACCAGTGCCGGCTTTGGTTGGTTTCAACTCAGACTTTTCAATTACAAACTGATACCAGCCAACTGGAATCGGCTCAAAGTCGGAGGAGGCTGGTTGTACTTCAGTTGCGTTAAAGCTAAGAGTCAGGGACATTTGTTTATCTCGTTTATTTGCTACCTTACTTTGCAAACGCCAGGTGTAAGGAATAACCTGTTTGTTTGGTGCAGATGGCCGGTACTGAACTCCGGCATATCGGGTTGCCTCTATCGTCCCCCGAATATCTCATTACAGTCGCATCAGCCTGCGCATTCATCTGCGTTTATTTGGTGGGCCGGACAGGACTTGAACCTGCGACCGATCGATTATGAGTCGACTGCTCTAACCAACTGAGCTACAGGCCCAAAACTTTAAATTGCATGGCCCATCTTAGCAAAGATGTGCGTCAGGCTTGGGTATTCAAGTTCATCCAGCACGCCAGAACGATCTTTGCACTGATACTGCCAGTTTGCTTTTGTACGTAGCTGACGAGCGCCGTTGTTAGCAATTTCCAAGGCAAATACTTCGTCTAGCAGGTAAGGCATGCCAGACTGCAGCATTTTACCAGGGAACTTCATACCAATTTGGGTGGTACCCATTACATCGTCAGTTACTTTTTCCGCTTTGCAGAGGAAGACAATGTGGTGGTGAGTCGGCAAATCGCGGAATGCACGCACCAGGCCGAGGACATCTTGACCGAGGATACCGTATGCTTGACGCGGGTCTTTTACTGTGGGGTTGGCCAAGGCCTCAGTCAAAACTGTTTCCGCAGTGTCAGACAACGAGTCAAGAATAATTGTTTTGTACTGCAATGCAGCTGGCGTTTGCAGCCACATGTAAATCTCTTTGAGCTTGTCTACAGTGGAGACGTCAATGTAGGGTACGTTGTAAGTAACCCAGTCTTGATCGGCACCATAGATTTTTGCAATGTTGTCAGGGCTCAACGACAGCAAACCGCGCTCGGCATTCAAAAGCAAAGGCGAAGGTGCGGATGCAGAAAGCACTGTTTTGCCATTACCGCTTAAGCCGTAAATGGCCATGCGAATTGGGCTTGGAGGGCTTGGACCAGTTACTTTAACTTCCATTATCTTGTCTCTCAGTTCATTTAGCTATTATATTGCGCTGCTTAAGGCTTGTACAACTTTATTTAAAATAAATGTTCCCAGCAGCGCGCAACTGGGTTATAATCAGTCAGTTTCAACTTCCGGCGCTTTAGTGATTTTCACTTGAGGGGTCCCTGGAGAAGTAGTAATAGCTTCAAGAGCCGCTTCAAGGTCGTCGCCCGTCAGCGTTTTAAGGCCTGTTGCATTGACAGTATAGCTGACTTTGAAGACGCCGGCAAATTTTTCTTCGCCAAGTTTTTCTCGTGCGTCAGCCAACGACGGCTCAAACACTTTAACGTTTTCAGTGTTGGTAAACGACACTTTATAGCCGTCCATCTCAACAGTCTTTGAGCCTTTCTTTGTGTGCTTAGACCGAGCAAGCAACTCGAGGCGTGCGCTAAGCTCAAGCTTTTTAATCTGCTCAAGCGACTTTTTGATGGCTTCCCACTTTGGAACAGTCATTCCGCTCATTGCTTTACTCCCAGCACAAGCCGCGATTAATATAAGTTGTAAGCTTATCACGAAGCTTAATTGCTTCTTCGCGAGTTAAGAACAATTGAAAGTCGTTAATACGAGTTTCAATATCGTTTATACAAAGGCCTACGCCGAGGTCTCGGTCAAGCGCATATTCTATTTCAACCGGTATAAAACCGCCGGGCGTAGTGTCATGCCACGACTTGGTTGTCATTTGCGTTTCTCATCAAAAGAAAATGGAAGGATTTTTACGCCGTGCTCCATGGACAAGCGAGCAGCTGCAGTAAACACTGCACTGTAGTTGTGCGACGGATCAATAGACTTTGGAATATCCAGTTGCCAATTGCCTTCGCCGCCCGTCGTAGTAAGGTAAAAGCTAAATACAGTCGCGTCAGCAATGCTAACTTGCTGAACGCCACCGCCAGTTAGCCGATTGGCTTTAATTTCAATCGCATAAGGTTTGTCTACTTCTATTTTTTCTACTCCCACTGTTATGCGTGGAGTTTCAATAGTGATATAGCCTGTGCTAGTCGACTCTGGATTATGCATTATTCGTCTCCAACTGTTATTTATGAAGTTCAATTATAGCTTATTATTTGTTCTTTTGTAAACTACTTATTACTCTTCATTTGATTGTTGAACTATATAAACTTGAGTATCAGCTGGAAGTGCAGAGGCAGTAATGCCCAACGGTATACCGCCCGGAGTTCTTAGTTCAATTATACCTTGGCCAACTAAACTTTTAAGGGCTTCGTCTCGACCTTGAGTGCTAATCTCCGCTCGACTTAACCCAAAGAATCGCGCAGTATATTGGCTAAATAACCCGACTGTCAATACTCGAGCTTGAATACTTTTGTCCAGCGTTGTTGATAAACGGCTGGCTTTACGCAGCATTTCACGAACAGCTTCAAGGTCTGTGCCTTCCGTATAGAACTTGATAATAGCTAACTCGTAGCGAGATGCTTGGTTAACGGTATTCATTGCATGCTTGGCTTGATGAGTAGTTGTATCGACAGTCCGCGCGATGCTCTTAAACAATAACTGAGCATTTTGCTTGACAAACTCCATAACTGCAATGCCCCATTCAAGAGACTCAACAGTATGGCTTGCACTTTCAGGCTCTTCAGACCAAGCGTAGATAGCCGACAAATATTGTGCGTAAGTAATATAACGGTTAAACGCGTCTTCTTCTGCGTCACCACCGTCTCCCTTACTTGCTGTTCCAAGTTCCAGTAGTCTTCTTACCAATGGAACGTTGGAGCGTAGCAGTTCCTGTGAGTGCAGCACGGTAACAGCAGGCGAAGTAGTATAACGCCGAACCAGGTTTGTTGCTTCCGATAGGTCGATTTGAACTTCACCGTCTGGAACTTCAAACTTGCCATTCCAACTGTTTGCATCAATGGCTGGTTCATTACTTACCCACAGTACTAGCCGAGCTAGCAGGCCGTCACCAAGATGCTGCATTAGTACCGGCTTCATTGCTTTGATTGTGGATAAGTAGGCGAGCTGAACAACGTAGTCTTGCAAGTCAACGCGTCCGCTGTTTGTGTTCTTGTCCGCTGAGGTCGTTGCCCCCGGAGCGCAGACGTTTTCAGTAAACTCTTTGAGGAAAGCCTTTGCTCCACCTGGGTCGTTAGACGTGGCAAAGTTAGCTTCGGCCTCATCAACTAGCCCAATAGCTGCAGCTTGTTTTTCGAACAGTGAGATACTAGCGGCAAGCTTGTTTGCGCCTTGAAGGCCTTTGCCCATGTCCCGAACTGGAGTAAGGGGTAACGCGCCCATCGAGCCTTCAGCTTGTAGAGTTTGCGATACCAGCCTTGCAAAGTCTCGGATTCGGCGGTATGCCCGTGACTTACCGCGGCCTGAGTTGGCCAGCGTAAAGAAGTGGACAATAGGCCGCTTACAGATTGCGTCTGTAATAACAGCCTTACCTGTGCTCAAGTACACGGCTTGGCACAGTAGCCGATCGCCGGCAAGCATGCGTGTGAGTTGAATAACCGACGGTGTAGAAACATCAAAGGCAACTTCGCTAACTCGGTTCAACGCTTCTGCAAGTATCCGCATATTCTTTGGCAAAGGCGGTGGATCAAGAAGCACGACCGACTCAATGGTTGGCGGAGGCAGCATTGCCACAACTTCTTGGCCCATCGATAGGTTAAAGGTAACCATCGGCAGTTCAAGTGAGTTGTTCTTCACCATATTGTTGTAGTGCAAGTCAAACAGCGAGACCAAGTCAGTTACTTTGCGCTGACGCTTTGGCTTTGTGATGTTTGCTTCATCAGAGCATGGAAAAGACAAGAACACGCGTCGCATTTGGTCTGCGTCAGCAGAGTAGCGTGAAAGACGCTGGACGAATACTCGCATGACGTCCGAGTTAAGCTGTTGCTGTGGGTCTTTGGCGTAAGCTAACGCTTCTGGGTCTTCTTTGAATTTCTCAATAAGATACTCGTCAGCCACTTCTTCGCCAACAAACCCATGACGCAAATTAGCTTGTGCGCGTAGCTCAGCATTTTCTCGAGACTTTGCAGAAATTACGTCTTCAAAGTATGGCGTCAACGGCTGGATGTCCGGCCATGCTGGATTAGAGCGGCCAGTCATGTAAAGAAACGTGCCAGCTCCTCGTGCGTCAATGCCGTCTACTACCTTGGCAATAACGCCGGCTACTTCCGCTGGGCAGCTAAAAATTTGGTGCAAGCCATTACCGCGGCTGGACATTTCTGTCCAAGTCTCATTGGCCTTGCATAACGAAGTATAGCCAGGGTTGGCCACCAAGTCGTCGTAGTCAAGAACAATAAAACCTGGCTGAATAAGCCAAATGTGCCCCATGGCAGTGGCTTTAGGGTGTTCTTTGAGATAAGCCTGGACTTTGACGGATAGCGGGTGCTTTGACATCGACACAATTGCAGCAGTTGCTACTTCGTAGTTGACCAAGGTTTCCGGTCGACTAACGTCCGGTGCTCGGCCGGTCATGTGCACTTGTTTCTTGTAGGCTTGGCCGTCTTCGTCGATGGCTAGTTGCCAAACTCCCCAGACCGGAGAGTCGTCAATCAAACGCTGTGGGTAGGTTACCACGTTTAAGGTCATATAGTAAATCGCCGAAAGAAAGGGTTGCCAGCTGGTCGTGCTGGGATTACTAATCCACAAAAGGCTGTACTGCTACCCTGAGAGAGACCAATCTCTCGACGTCGGCGAACGTTTTGATAGCAGCACAGTCTTTTGTAGACTAGAGGAAGACAATAATAGGCTCTTAAAAGGAATAAGTAAATGCTAGCGTAAACTAGCTTTACTCAACGTCGATAGTTAGCTGGTTAGGCCAGTCGCGGTCGGCAATAATAGTCTCTTTCAACGCTTCTGCGTTAAGAGTATTGAGTTGTGCGGTTACCAGTCGCAAGGCCTCTGCGCGAATGTTTTGATGGGATAGCGTAAGTCGAGCGGTTTGAGTAGCTTCGCTTTGAACACGTTGACGATAAGGCAAAAGCTTGGCCTCGGTGTTGGTAAGTTGCATCACCTGAAGAGTAGCTGCATCGGCCAAGGCTTGAGCTTTTTTGGCGGAAGCCATCCATTTGTCGTAGTCTTCTGGAGTTTCGCATTGTAGCGCTTTATGCAAAGCGGCATGTGCTGCCATTTGCCCAGCAATTACCAACGAGTTGTGATGGCGAATCATTACCGAATAGTCACCGGCTTGACAATGCGAAAGTAACACGTCAGCATGAGCTGCGAGCAGAGCAGGGTCACCCATTCCCGACGCAAGACCCGCAGACATACCTAGATAAGTAGCTGGGTCAAGTGATGGGCTTAGCTTTTCATTCGACATTTTCAACCACCTTTTTCAGCACGTCTTGAACGCTGTCGTCACCAATACGCATAAGACCTTTTTCTTCTATAATGCAACGGCTATTTGGTATATCTTCGGTTTGGCCAATGAATACAAATCCGTTTTCAGCTTTTACAAGCCAAGGCTGCTTAAGTTTTCTTGAAGGTTTACCTCTATTGCCGTTGTCCAAAACAAGAGTATAGCCTTCTGCCACTTGCTGTAAGCAGCGGACTGTTTTTCCAATATTTTCTTTAATCCTGGCTTTAACGATTATTGCCAAGCATCCAGGTTCGATCGGTTTCATTCTCAAATACCTTACGGTGATTAATGAAAGAATCATAAACCCTTTCTAGATTTTTGTAAACCCTTTCGCGCGCTATATAGAAGGACAGTAACCCACAGTGGTAGGCCATGAGGCTCGAGGGATGAAACAGCCTGCTTTATGCCCTCTTGTGTTACTTTATAACTACTAGATGCAAATGCTCGCATCGATGCGCATCAGGCTATCTGCTCAAAACTAGAATAGATGGTTTAGTCTAAGCGTTGGCTGTGATAGCTTCGAGCTGATGCATCTTACTTTCTGCAAACTAGCCTGATGCGAGCTGATGCAGATTTTGCATCTGTTTTGCATCAGGTAAAGCGCATAAAAGCTATTAGGCAGATTTATTTGAATGAACAACTTGGATTGGTGACTTTAAAGCCTTTTCTGCCTTACTTCTGGATTTTGATTTGCATCCGCTGACTCTTGCATCAGGCCTCGCATCTGTCTAAGTCCTTGTTTTATAAGGCTTTTTAGCCTCCTGATGCAAAGATGCGCATCAGGTAGGGTGCCCTATATTTGCTAGGGTGTATAGGTCCATATAGGCCTATCTATATATTTTTAATTTTAAAA
>JABCKJ010000089.1:0-64502 GCA_018850815.1 Asterophora lycoperdoides
GATCGGACCTTGGGCAATTTTCAGACCTCAGATGTCCGCACCAGGATCGGACATATATAGGCATATGCGGGGGTCCTACTCAGATAGGGACCATCGCGGTCTCTTGACAATGAGTCTGACCATCGACCGACCACGCAGCTCATCGTGACTCACGAAGACGAGTCAACCGTCGTCCTCGTTCCCGAACGAAAGGGAGCTGGTGCCTCTATAAGGATTACTGCGTTCTAAAGCAACTCTTCATCCTACCCTCTGTGCAGTGCCCCCCGTCTTGCAGCCAGAATGGCGTCTTCCCTCCTACCCACTCTCCAAAAAGCTTTCTGCGGGCTTCTGGACTCCAATATTCCCCACAACTTGACAGGCCACAACGGAACTGAATCAATGTCCCAGGCATCAACATCCTCCGACTTCTCTTCTCTATTGACGTTTCTGTTCTCATTTTCGGCTCTCCATGACTGGTTGAAGCTTTTCGTCATCGGAGGGATTCTTGAGACTTGCCGCCGCGGCTTCTATGCTGCTTACAACAAATTCATCAACTCCTTTTTCATCTCTGCCACTTTTGACGAGGATGATGACAGTTACGGTATGTTGTCAATGGTTCCCATACATGATCGAGCTGGACGTCGACGGTACTGCGCATGTGCACAGACTGGGTAATGGTTTGGCTATCCAAGAAACCCGCATGGGGTGCGTACACTTTAGCGCGCACCCATTGTCCGCGCTCACCGATCATTCCCTTTTAGCTCAGGCGCGTGAACTTCAAATCAGCACGAAATCGTTCGGTTTGAACAGTTCCGCTGTACTGGTACCCGGCGAGGAGGAGGACGCGAGTGCCATGGTGAAAGGGAGCCGAAAGCTTGCTTACATGCCCCTGGTCTCGACCACGCATTCGTTCTGGTACAAAAGGCGTTGGATGACGGTTACTCGTAGCCAGGTGTCCTCAGGTTACTACATGCGACAAGAGGACAAGTTAACTGTCAGGTACTGTTTCTCGATCTGCGTATGGGAGTGTAACTTATCGTTCCATCTTGAATAGGATTATGACGCGGCACCACCGTTTCCTGAACGAGCTTCTTCTTGAAGCGAAAACGGAATATATGGCTGCTCAACAGAACTCTATCTCTATCTATGTCGCGGACTCGTAGGTTCTCATTAGCTCCTTCAAGACCATCTTTTCAAAACTCCTCCCGCAGGACCAATGACTGGAGGAATGTGGCCACCCGTCCCAAACGTCCACTTCATTCCATCGTTCTTGATCCTGGTGTCAAAGACTTGTTGATCGACGATGCGAGAGATTTTTTGGCAAACAAATTGTGGTATACCACGCGTGGAATACCCTTTCGACGGGGCTATCTCCTTGTGCGTTCTTTCCGCTTGAGACCGTTCTATTTCGTGGCGGCTAAGTCGCTATCAGTATGGAGCTCCAGGCTCGGGGAAAACCAGCATTATACATAGCCTTGCGGGTGAGCTCGGGCTTGATGTCTACATTATATCTTTGTCGAAAACTGGAATGGATGACACGGCCTTGAGTCAACTGACATCTGAACTGCCCGGTATGTCTCTGTCCCCTTTAGAATTTCGTAGGCAATCGTTTATCTCGCCTTTTCTAGAAAAATGTATTGCCCTGATGGAGGATATCGACGCCGCGTTCACACAGACTCTGAACCGCGACGATACCCCCTCAGTCGAGCAGACGGGCTCCCGTGAACCACCGAAATCTACCAGCAGGTCAGAATTTGATGTAACCTCGCATGGTGCCCATCCTCATCGCTTGGACCTTCAGAGTCAGTCTGAGTGGCCTTCTCAATGCTCTGGATGGAGTGGGCGCTCAAGAAGGCCGTATTCTTTTCGCTACCACGAACAAATACGAGTCGTTGGATCCCGCCCTCTGCCGCCCTGGCCGAATGGATATCCATATCGAGTTCAAGCTTGCTAGCAAATTCCAGGCCCGGGAACTCTACCGCTATTTTTATCTACCTGTCGGGGAAGAAGGCGCGGGTGACGACGACAACGATGACCCTGAACAAGACCTTGTGGATTCTGGGTACGCCTCGTCGGGAAGCGCGTCCCTCGTTGATCTTGAGATACCCACCGTGAAACCAGTCGAGCCATCATCTGTTGAAAGCGCTTCTACACCGCCGTCGCCTCCATCCGAAAAGGTCGTATCGCGTAATTATTCTCACCTCGACCGCGCTCCAAAATTATCCCGCGCCCAAGTACTACAGCTCGCAACCCGCTTTGGCGACGCGATACCTGATCGTCGATTTTCCATGGCCAGCCTACAGGGATTCCTGATGGGCTATAAAACACGCCCTTTTGACGCTGTCAAGGACGTCACAGCGTGGGTGGAAAAGGAGTCCCTGCCATAGCGATTACCCTGGTTGGTACAATAACAACGGATTATGGTTGCTGGCGCCCACAACCCCCTACCACACGAAAACCACGGTGGGTCCTACGGCCACAGCACTCCACGCTCAGGGCAACACCTGCAATCAGTATGGGGATATCTTTCCTCTGCTTCAAACCTGTCTTCAAGCGGATCTCGACACTCGAAGAATTATTTAATAGCTTGTTTGGGGCCTCGCCAGGTTTTCGACCGATTGCGCATTTCTTTTTCGCCCTCTGCCTGTTTGTAGTAGTTGTGAAACGACGTGATGTTGAAACACGCGAAACAGGCTGACTGCGCCACCCAATCAAAGAAGCAACCGCTCCTTCTCGCACCCCTGCTTCTCTCGGTGCATTCCCGGGTAATTCCGGCATTTCTTGTATCGTTGCTCGTATGATCCACATGCTGAAAGCGAAACACCTCGGATGTCATGTGCGTGGTCACATCCAGACTGCATGTAAATCATTGTGAAGGACACAGTAAGCTACGCCGACTGACCAGCCACCACGCCTGTATTTTAGTTCGTCAAAAAACATTGGTCATATGGCGGGATCCGGAGTGTTACTTACAAAGAGGAGATGGTGGTCTTGGCGCAAAATATCCCCATCTTCCCCGGTGGGGACGGCTGGCGTTTTAGGAAGGCTGTAAGAAAATCTCTCTTCCCCTGCTGATCTGCACAGTGTCGCAGCATGATGTATACATACAAAGATGTTGTTGAGGGTGCAAATGCCAAAATGAATATTCACCACTGTCCACATGAAGCTTTTTGGCAACTGAGGCGAGTCCTCAATTGAATGGTCTCGGGATATTCAAAGCGGTTTATCCATTCATCCGCCGTTGTAGCCGGCGGTATTATGTTTATTTCCTTTTCCAGAGCCGTTGACTGTTGTCGATGCAGCCCTACAACAGCCCTACAGGCTACAGATGCCCACAAGCTGTGTGGATCACATCTGATCGATATATGCCGAGCACAATCTGCCGGGAACGATAATGGAACAACAACACTGTGGGCGTTGATCTGACTTTTTGCCCACAAAGTGTGGAAGATCGTGGGATCGTGAGGCTGACTAGGAGCATCTCAGTACAATAACACCCAGTTAGTATGTAGGTGGTACGAATGCATTGTCCGAGTCGCGAATTCTCGCGTGATGTTTTAACGCCACCGAGCAGGTGGAATGGACAGCCAGCGGTGGTACACTGTGGTGAGGAGGTGTGTAATACGCGTATAGGTACCTACTACCTACGCTGACGATACTAGATCCACTTCACAGATCAAAGGAAGTCACTGAGGAGGTCATACTGCTGAATCTGATCGGTGATCGGGCATCGACCCCAAATTGACCCATTAAGATATTTAAGGTTTGTTTTATATCATTAATTATTAAAATAAGCGGAGATTCTTTCTCATCTGGTGAGTAAGTCGGAGTCGATGAACACCAACCTTCACTTAAAAAGACGATACCTGGTCACGTACGGTCCCTCACAAAGGTCGTACCCCACAACACATCCCGAGATTCGACTACGCTGCAATGAACACCTGGTCCTCACGATCATCTCCATCCTCCGACACCGCTCTTTGTCCCCGATCCAAACGGTGAGTGCTGTTCTTTGCTCGTCGTTCTCCTACTCTCTCTATCGTGGCGATGAACCACTTTCGGCCCAGCACTTTTTGCCCGGCCTAAGAGCGTAGCAGCGCCCCAAATGTCGTACAGTCCTTTGCTTTCAAGTCTTCTTGGCCCATAATAATCATACATACTGACGCCACACACCTTTTTCCTGCTCTATCCTCTACCACAGACCATTTTTCAAAGATGAAACGAACCACGCCTCAACCTCCACCGGCCAATGCAATGATAGAGAAGACGGCCAACAGTGCACTAACCTCCGCCACACTAAGTGGCAACCATGCCGTTGCCACTCGAACATGGAGGAGAGCCCAGATTCAAGCGCCCCTGATACTAGAAAACGAGTTCATGATGATTCCTCAAGGTAAGGCACCTGCACTTCCTCTGGAACTTAACTGAGAATGCTACCCCAGCAGACCTCAACCCACAGTCATTGTCACGCTACCCTCCTTTCGTGAATCATTTGGATTCGCCCTGAGGTATGGAGGGTACTCGCAATGTTCCAAGAGTATCGAATTATTAATTCGAACTCATCAGCCCCCTCAGTGATACGACACAACCACAGACTCGATACGACACGCATCCAGCTCGTTCCAATGTAATTATTCCGCTCCGGGTACCCTCTCCTGCGACCTCGAGTGATAAAATAGAGCGGGGCTTCACATTTAGAGCCGAAATACCTCCTAACTCTTCGCACACCTCTTCGTGGGATGACGAATCACGACCGACACATCACTTCAGATACCCCGATTCACAAGAAGGCGACACGCATTACAACTCTTCCGACTCATCAAGCGGTTACGATACAGATTATACCCACCCCACATCATCGGCTGCGAGCGAACAGTGAGTCACAGAGGTTGTTCTCTTATCTGGTCTATCTATCTGACCTCCTACTAGCTCTTACAACGCGACACCTTCTCCTATGAATAGGTCCGGTCTTTTTCTTACCTCTTATAACAGGTCCATATCTGATAGACAATAGAGCACTCAGGGTAGTTGGTCCATCACAGTTATCTGGTGAAGTGGCTGGTGCCTCACACTACATGCCTGCGGTAGAACACTTGTCCATCTCATTGACGCCCCCCACGATTGTCCAGCGACTATATCCTTACAGTATCAACATTGACCACGCTCCTGTCGCCAAAAAAGCCCGCACTGCCAGTTCCACCGACAACGTCGACCGCCCCGATTCCCAATATCCAGGGACCCATACTCGCTTCCTAGCGGGGGCTCACCGACCTACAGCAGAGTTTTCTCTGACATCGAGTACACCGCCCCGTGGAGGAGCTCCTCGTCCCAGCCGCACCCGCCCAATCAATGCGCCTCGAAAGGAATGGGAAAATTACGGGCGAGAAATTGAAGGAGATCCCCGCCGTCACTATAAGTGCCACTGGCCGTTGTCAGAAGGCATTATATGTCCATACGATGCGAAGAAACAAGCAATGAAGCGGCATGTCGAACTTACTCATCTGGCATATAAGTCAGCCGGTTCACTCCTTCACCGATGATTTTATTCAATGTGCAATCCGTCCACAGACCACATAAATGCGGAATGTGTGAGAAGTCCTTTGGGCAGGTGGGTAGACATTTATCTCGGAACAACCTTGGGGCTCATTGATTTCTGCTTCGCAGAGAACCTCTCTTGACGTTCACGTGGCGACACAGTAAGTTCGTCCCCTCCTCACGTCACAGTTGCCTGACCATGTGTTTCACTAGTACTGGCGAAAAGGCCCACCGCTGCCCCGACGAAGACTGTCCGAAGGAGTATAGTGATGCCTCGAGGTTACTTCGCCATCGTGTCAAGGTTCATGGCTATATCGTTCGCAAAACCGCGCCCAAAGTATGTAGCCACGTTGACAGATAAAGACCTCATGAACCAAGTTAATTTGCAGGTCCGCTCAACCAGCACTGCCTCCTCCAAGGGGCGACATAGATACACGGCCGATCTGCCCAACAGCTGATACTCTATTTCGACGGTGCGATATTTTTTATCTGGGACTGCATATACCCTCTCCACCTCTGGTCTACGGTGGTGATTTTGGGTGCGATTCTCCCACATGTGTATGGTGAATTCGGAATATTATAAATGTACGCCGAGCGTTCTGTTTGTGCCGCTCAAACCTTGCTATCCTGTATGTGTAAATTTTGCCTTCATGGGCAATTCTATTTCGTTCCGTGTGGTTCTGAACTCCGTGGAGATGGTAGCAAGGCGTCGCGTCTCCGAAGCCTGGCCGAAGCAGAGGCTGGCGTCAAAGGGGGAACGAATTATCGCATAAAAATGGGGTTCTGTCGACGGCCAACTTTGCAAATCCAAAAACGAGCAAGATTTGACCCTGTTCCGTTGAACCTGGTGATTATGTAGACGAACCTGGTTCAGTCAGGGACTCCTGGCAGGGAAGGAATGAAAATCCAGTAGAATGTCCTGATCTGGGTTGCGGAGTCCGGATCGCATTCCGTGGGACATGATTGACATCATCACTTCATTAATTAATACTTAATAATAATACAACTACCACTACTACTCCTGTTGCTTCAGATTGTTGACGATACCATCGATGGCTTTCCAAGTCAAAGAAGTCAAGACCATCCCCTTTGAAGGCCAGAAACCTGGTACTTCTGGCCTCAGGAAAAGGTGTGGCTCTTCTCCAATTCGCATCGTTTTTGTCACAACTTAAAGCCATCCTCAAGGGTCAAGGTTTTCCAGCAAGAGGTCTGTTAGCCCGCATCGCAACACACAACATCACAACATTGTCTGACGGTTAGCGCAGCACTATACGGAGAACTTCGTCCAAGCAATCTTCGACTCTATCACTGCACAGGGCGCCACCCTCGTCATTGGCGGAGATGGGCGATTCTTCTCGCCAGAAACAGTACAGACCATACTTAGGATCGGTTCTGCCAACGGAGTTGCCAAGTTCATCGTCGGAAAGGATTCGATTTTGTCGACCCCAGCCGCATCCAACGTCATTCGTAAGTACAAGGCTGATGGTGGTATCTTGTTGACGGCCAGTCACAACCCTGGCGGCCCCGATAACGATTTTGGCATCAAGTACAACGTCTCCAACGGTGGACCCGCCCCCGAGAACGTAACCAATAAGATCTACGAGAAAACGAAGACGATCAAAAGCTATAAGGTCATCGACGCACCTCTCGTAAGCTGGCATATGCTCTCTATGTGTCCATAGATATTTATGCATTCAACTTCACAGGTAGAGCTGTCGAAGGTCGGCGACTTCACATATGGCCCAACAAAAGTTTCCATCATCGATTCGGTGGCAGATTATCTCATCCTGTTGAAAGAAATCTTCGATTTCCCCCTGATCAAATCGTTCTTGGACGCGCACAGATCCGACTACCGCGTGCTCTTCGACGGCCTTCACGGTGTCACTGGCCCCTACGCCAAGGAAATCCTGGTGGGCGCTCTTGGACTGCCTGAGACGTCCATCCAGAATTGTGTTCCACTTCCCGATTTTGGAGGAGGACATCCCGACCCCAACCTGACATATGCCCACACGCTTGTCGACGTTGTGGAGAAGAACGGAATCGAATTTGGCGCCGCAAGTGATGGCGATGGCGACCGAAATATGATCTACGGGAAGGGCGCCTTCGTCACTCCTTCCGACTCCGTGGCAATCATCGCCAACTGGGCCCATGTCATTCCGTACTTCCAGAAGAACGGTGGCGTCAAGGGTTTGGCCAGGAGCATGCCAACCAGCAAGGCGATCGATCTCGTTGCTCAGAAGAAGGGCTTGGAATACTTCGAGGTCCCCACCGGTAAGAAACCCATATTGTCTTCGTGCCTCGCAGACTTACCAACCCGGATCTGATAGGCTGGAAATTTTTTGGCAACCTTATGGACGCGGGCCGACTCTCCATCTGCGGAGAGGAATCCTTTGGCACGGGCTCTGATCATATCCGTGAAAAGGATGGCCTGTGGGCCGTTGTGGGTAAGAGATCCCAGTCAACCCCCACTTAAAGAACGATTTTAAGCCACTTTTTCTAGCCTGGTTGAACATCATTGCCGCTGCGAACGCTAATTCCCCCGGTAAACTTATCGGAATCAACGATCTTCTTCAAGCCCACTACGAGGAATACGGCCGGTCTTTCTTCAGTCGATATGACTACGAGGAGGTTCCATCTGAAGGCGCCAATGCTCTGGTGGCACATATAAACGGTGCTCTGAAGACCGGGTCGCTTACCAACACGGTCCACAAGGCTCAGTCGACTTCCACTGAATTTACGATATCCAACCTTTACGACTTCGAGTATACCGATCCCATCGATAAATCCGTGTCCTCGAACCAAGGTCAAGTGATCACGTTCTCCGATGGGTCGCGTGTCGTCTTTAGGCTTAGCGGAACTGGTAGCCAAGGTGCCACCGTTAGGTTGTACGTCGAGCGGTATGTTCCACCTGAGGCTGGTCCTGCCGAGCTAGGACGCGACGCGGCCGATGGATTGAAGGGTTTGATCGAAGTTGCTTTGGAGATCAGTAAGTTGAAGGAGTTCTTGGGTAGGGACAAGCCGACCGTTATCACAGTGAGTGTTCTCCTCTCAAACGTATATGTCGCCTGATGTCGTCTGTAGTAAATAATAATAAATGGATCAAGAATCTACAGATGCACCAAGGCATTTATGTACCCAGTAGGAATTGTCAATAGAGTCAGCTGCCGATGACAGGCAGGATTTTTCAAGCAAAGCCTTCGCTCTGACCTAGGTCCAGTGGCGCATTATCATCATGAGATACTAGCCTACGCAGGCTCAAGGAAGTTCCGCGTCTGCCTGATCCCCGCCGATGACCGACCAATCCATGCGGGTTTGTGGGTCCAGTGGGATGATTGTCGGTTGTGATCTGTTGGTATCATTCTACGAGGGTTAATGAATGCAAAGTATAGAACATCCCTGAGTCCGACGGCCGACGGTGATTTAGCCTTTCAAACCTCCCGAACCCGAAATGAAATCAATTCTGTCCGGCAATCGGGCAGAGAAAGTGGGGGTGGCCAGACAATTGCCAGCCAGAGGGTACCAGTATCATGAGTGCACAATTGTATGTTTGCTGCGGAATCTAGCCGGTCGGATATGTACACGATTGCCACTTGCACCCAGCTTGGACCGATGTCAAAGGGGTGGCAGTGAAGTTACCGTGTAAGCCCTGCGAGGTCACCACAAGCAGGGTACACACGAGACGGCTTGATAAGTGTTCAGAAAAAAAAAACACTGGTTGAATAGCGTACCATACAGTACTATAACGTTTAACATTTGCACCCGTCGTAAACAAGCGCGGGGCCCGTGAACCCAAGTCGAAGACGACCCACACCCTTTATATTCCTCCGCGGCATCAAATTCCTATACATAGTCATATAGCAACCAGGAAGTAGTACTAGGAGTGCCCAAGAGTATACTAGCAGAAAATAATCGTCATGGTGAGCGACGCATGGCTTAGACGAAGAAGTCTGCTCTGCTGAGTGGCCCCTTCAATTTGGATGGCAGATACGAAGACCGGCGTCTCTACCCTGATCAGTACTCGTCCCACAGAGCGCAAGACCAAGAGTTAAGCTTAAGAGCAAGCCCTCTGAGTTTCCCCACAGATGTTGCCAGAATGTGGCGAAACATTGCCAGAGATACTCCCATGGCCGGCCCGCCAGCCTGAGATGCAGAACATACCGCGGTTGCAAAGTGATAGACTAGGTGCAGGCGGCGCGAAAGGAATCTGAGGAAATCGCGCGGCGTCTAAGGCAGAAAGGACGACTTGAACGTTAACAATCTCCAAGCGTGTCTACTAGTGATAATCAAAAACTTGGCGCATGTTCTTTTGGGTGTCAAAGCTTTCCCTGGCCTTGCGCACTCTCACCAAAGACCTCTGCGAACGCCCTTCCGAGTTCGGGGATCATGTCCTGCGTAACAACTCCTCGACCTTCTTTGTTGAACGCAAGGCGGCTGGCAGTCCTTGTCATAATGCTGCCGCCTATGGCGGCTAGAAGTGGCATTCTCGAGGGGGCTATCTTACCGGATTGTGGACTTGCATAGACTGATCAGCTTGAATATCGTTTGAGAGGGATGGTTCATGCGTACCCAAAAACGCCATCCTCGTAGCATTTTCCCCAGGCAAGGAATGTCCCAACACTTCCACTCAGTACATCGCCCTGTCCTCCGCATCGTTTCAGACCACCTTTAACATCCACCTCGACGGTTTCTTGCGTCTTCTCCTCCTCTTCATTTGCCCCTTCCAGCTTGCTTTTCTCGAGGTCCGAAGCGTCACCTGTCGTATCGATAGCTATTATGTCTTTGACCCCTTTCTCCAGGACAGTAACTCCGCCCAAAGCACTTGAAAGGAGGCCGGCTTTCTTCGCCGAGGGCGCTTTAGGATCAACCGCAGCCTGTTCGCTTAGTCGTTTGAATTCTACGACGTTAGGCGTGACGACGGCGCGGCCATAGCCCTTGATGACTGATAGATCCTTTCCAACCATCCAGAGTGCATCGGCATCCAGAACGATGAACATCCCTCGAGACCGCGCAAGGGAAAGCGCCAATTTCGCGTGGGCTTCCATGTATGGCTCACGTCCTAGCCCAGGTCCAATGATCAGGACATGTAAGCGGGCTAGAAGTGCCTCTAGCTCGGGTTTGATCTGTTCGGGCGTGCTGGAATTTCCAATCAGCGGGTGTAACTTGTAAGTGTGAGATACCATTTTCCCGTACGATTCTTCACGCAGAATGGGATGGACAATGAGATCGGGGGAGTACGACTTGATTGCACCTGCAGCTGTGGGAGAGCATATCACATGCGATAGATCTGCACCCTAGGAAAGGCGGTAAAGAACGTCCATATGCGATGCTGACGGGTTACATACGATTCTCAAGGCCGAAATGGCTGCAAAGAAAGGTGCTCCTGTATAGCTATTATTTACACAGCATCTTTGAGAACTGTCTCATGAGCCCAACACAACACTGTTGCTCACTCGAGTGCCCCGCCAAGAACACCAACACGACCTAAGAAATCCTTGCCGGTTATTTTCGATCTTGAACGGCGAGATTACGCGCCCACCAGACTGTCCCTTGTGTAGGGATCCATTGAGGGGAGGTATAAGTTGCTTGATTTGTTCAAATAGTTGTTTGGGGATGGGCATCGTGGATGTAGGTCAAGTTCAAGGAGCCGGCCATTTACATAATTGACGTCATCTCCATATCTTATCCGAGGTCGATTGTGTCTTCTCATACATGATTGGGACTGCGATACCCAGAGATATATGCGCATGTCTATCTGACTTTACAACGATCACTTCTCAATTTCAAGCACAAGAAAGAATCCGGGACCTTCTGAAGGCAGCATTGTAAGTTACTGTTACTTGTGCAAATGGGGCGAAATCAGACTTTGTTTCTGCAGGCAGCGCACTCAAGGCCAGACATCGACTGTGGCCATCGTTCAACGTTCAACGTTCAATGTCTCCAGCGACGAAGACAATATTGATTACGCTACTATGTCACCTGTCCGAGTTGATCATCAGGGAAAGCATCACTATGAGCTTACTAGTGCTACAGACTTTTCCGTAAATGATGTCCCTCGAGTTGATGGTGAGCAGCAAAAAGTCAACATGAGCCATGCATAGCCGCGATAAGCATAGTACGAAAAGCACCATCTAGTGTTATTCAGGCCAGGCCAGGTGAGCTTGGATGCATTCATCAATTGACTCGGAGACATTAGATGCAGATGATGTATTCATGATAAAATAGTAAATGAGTGAGGCGGTGCAATCAAGAAACAGTTAACTACGGAATATTAGAATGTCTGTCGGGTATGTAGGTTTCCGAAAAAAACCTATGACCATCGCCATACAGATTCTGAAGGTGAAACGTGTTCATCAGTTGTTATCACAACATACACATTTATGCACAGTATAATGAATCTACCAATTTCGAGCCATTATAATATCTACCAAGCATCGTTGTACCAATCGACGAGGTCACTCCCAGTCACTACCTGACCTCCGGGTTTATTCTCAAAATCCATGCTGGAATAGCCAGAAGACGTCAAGTTTGCAGGGACCTCTCGGGATATGTCATTGCCGAACCGTGCTTTGTTCCATACGGTACTGATCTGTTCATTTCTGCGCATGATTGACGTATGAAATGTAGCTTTCAGCATGAGAGACAAACTTACTCAGGACTCAAACCGTCAATCTTGATGTGGGTGAGAAACAAGGAAGTTTAGCATGATGATAAGTATACACACCTGTCTCCCCCCGTATCTCACTGCCGCGCCATTAAGCCAGCCCCGGAAGTAGCGGATGTTCTCTGCATGAATCAAGGTGCTTGTCAGCACACTGTATACCGCGCCTGAAATGGAACAGTAATTTATTACTTACGCTGTGTCTTCACTGACCCCAAGTACTGGAAGTGTTTCCCATACCCTCCAAGCCCACTCACGCGGTTTTCTTGCCTTGTCCACAGCTCACGGGTATTGGGAATATGCGCTTTGCCAGCCCAAACTTTGGTAAGCGCAACGGCGATGTACTCCGCGTAAGTGAATGACTGTATACCGATGTTCACTAAAAAAAGCACAATCGATATCGATGAGGAACAGGCAAAAAATAGCAAAACCATGGACGCACGACTAACAAATCCGAGCGTGGGCTCCTCAATATAGAAAACATCGAGGTACAAGGCGCGCAGGTGCGTCCCATCCGTCACGATGGGACGTGGGTGTTCACTTTCTGCATCATTGTCGTGCTTGACGGACGAATTGTGGTATTGCGGCAGGAATGGGAAGGTGTAGTGGAAGCCTGTCGCAAATATTATTGTGTCGAGGCCGGTGATGACCTGTGTGAAGGTGAGAATCACGGAGGAGACAATGCGGCGGCTGCAAAAAGAAGGCCAAAATGACTTACGGTACCATTCGACAGTTCCACCTGACTAGAGTCGATGGTCCCTCCAGGGGGCAGGAAACGTTTGATCTCGGGTATTACGGTGACATTTGCAGGGAGCCGACGAAGGAAAATGTCCCGAACGAAATGTGGTTTCGTCGCTACATAGTGTGAACATAAGCCATGTGCCTGATATAGACGTTGAATTGCGTATACCGTTATCTGGCTGAGGAGAAAAGAAGGATACATCAATGAGAAGGGGAATTTTCCCGTAGGAGGGACTGGAAACTCACCCTGATAGATTGGTAGGTCTTGCTGGCGTGAGGGTTTAAATCGCGTGAAATCTCCGCCCCGCTCGTCTACATTTTAATCCTCAATACCCGGAGGGGTACGTCAGGAAGGCAGAGTATACTTACCGCGGCACCCACGATGAGCACAGTCTTGTTGGCATAAGGCTCGGGCCGGCGGTACGCCCGTGAGTGTTCGATGTGACCAGGGAAGCGTGCCGCCCATTCCTTCAAGCCAGGAATGTTCGGAATGTTGGGTGCGTTGTACCTTCCCGAGGCGACAACGACTGCATCAAAGTCCTGTTGATACGCAGCACAGGGCTTGAATATATTGAGAAAAGATACCCAGTGACGACACGAACCTCGGTCGTCCAGGTCGCCTTGGATGAGTGGGCCCCTGTCCGCTCAACGGTTTTGAGAGTGAGGGTCCAGCCTGCTTCAACGCCGCGTGCGTCGTAACGCTTCTCAACGAGTTCAACACGCGTATTATAGGCGACACGAGGGTTGTTGTCGTTGCTGTTGGCACCGTGGTATGACGCAAAGGCGCGAATATATTGCCCGACCTTGACTTGTGGGAGCTCTATAGCAGGAAGGCTTGATCAACAGCAAGGAAATATAGAAGGACGAGAAGCATACCCCAGGGTGTTCCTTTCGGCCAGGGAAGCTCAGTGATCTCATGACAGGACGAAGATGAAGACGGTCAATTGATATCTACAAAATCATTGAACTCCATAACACACCTGTTGAACGGGCTACAGTACAGATTACAAGTTGAAATTATGTATGACAGACAATATGGGACGCACAGCTGGAGCATTCGAACGCAACGTCTTCCAGATTGGTTTCGGTGCTCTGTGTCTCCGAAGCAATTCGTCGGAGCTCTTGCCATAATACACCTCCTTGTAGGGGAGCTTCACACCCTTGGGTGGCAGCGATGGCACGTAGTCACCGACAGATATGTCTGCATTTGGAACAGGTGCTATGTCAGGCAGCTCGTCCGAGTAGTGCCAGTTTCCGCCGGGAGCATTGTCGCGCTCGAATAGATGGACGTCGTAACCGGCCCGAACAAATTCGCGGTAGTTGATTAGACCACTGTAGAGATGGAGTATGAGAGGCGGCTACACAGGTCAAAAGAGTATAGACGAGCCCAGGTCCAGCACCGATGATGGCCACCTTATGGATAGGCCATTTGAAGGTGTATTCCTCGCCACCATCGATGTATTGGTCGTGCGGCGCGAAGAGTGGTACTTGAGAGGCTGATACTATAGCAGCAGCACTGACCGCTGTCAGCAGTGCAGTTTGGAGGTACATGTTAGAAGGACGAGAAAGATCCCACCTCAAAACATATGTTCAGCTTATAGCGTCACAACTATTTCGCGCACTTTCGATTGCAGATGACGCGAGTCGGGACACAAGGGGCCGATAGCTTATTATAGAACGTTTGGTCGAATTGCGCCCATATATGTAGAATCGCCGCGATGTTACTGTAGAGCGGTTGTATCGCGAGAATCTCATACAACGACGGTGACGAGTCTACTGTAGAGCGCTGAGCGATGTGCGATTGTCAGTGATCCATTGTTACAAATGCTCCTGTCGGGGTGTGTGAGAAAACGCATCCCAGTGATTGAGTATTAGAGTAACTCTTGAGTACTGAGTGGTGGTAGCACTGGTAGGCTTACATCCGTCACGAGAACGGTCTATATCACAGCTCCTATACTACACTAAGGTGCCTCACCATTGCCAATGCCAGGGCCGGGGTGGATGAGCCACATGTTGGGATTCTAGAACTTGTATGGAGAAGACTCGGCACATACTTAAAAGTATTTATTGATCATGAGGCCATAACGAAGGCTTGGTAATCAATTAACTTGGTACTTAGTGACAGTACACCTCAACCTTCAAGATAGGTCTATTATTACGCTTGTACATCAATGTGCACAGAGGCCGAAAGGGAAGCCTAAGAATGCATGGTGGCAGCAGGAAGTGCCACAAAAGTTCAAAAGGCAGGTGGATTCCTGCCACGTTCCAGCGTGACATACTAATGTCCATATTATAGCAGGACTTGGCAGATCTTAAGATAATCTCCACGATGAAAGCCCTTTAACTTTCAAGGTCGGACGACTAAGTATGATGTGACGATAACTCGATGAAGCTGAAATCTGATGCATCTGATGTCAAGTACTGTATTTCACTGAATGAAATGAACTGTACTGATCTCTTGACGAGTTCATCATGAAACGTTCATCAACCACAGCCTTCACCAGCCTCAGCCGCGGGGAATCTCCATAGTAAAACAAACACTCAGGTACGGTCGCCATAACCCCCGTGCTTCAGCCTCACACAGGTATCATCTTGACCCGAAGGCGTATATAAGACACACTCGACATCAATGGACTGATACAGAGGTCATCTGGGTTGATACTCTCTCTCTGTGTGCAAGTCACAATCGCGAGCCGGTCCTCGTCTCATTCTACCCTCCCAAGAACTGGTTTTCTTGTAGCCACCAACCTCAACCTCGGAATGTTCAACCGCCCAGCCGCGTTCGTCTCTGTGCTCTTCATCGCCACCTTGTTCGGTGGATCCGCAGCTGCTCGAGACCGCGCCCGAGATATCGCCCGCCGGTCTCGACACGTCACGCGACAAGCGGACGGTAGCGAAGGAAAATTGTGGAAACAGGTCGACAGGTTCCAAGGTGATAGCTTCCTGGAGTAAGTTTCATCATATTCGTCGTATGGTTGGCACCTGACTGGTACTGTGTGCATTGTCAGTGGATGGAGTTTCTTCGCCGACGGTGACCCAACTCACGGGATGGTCAACTACCAGAATGCCGAAGCTGCAAAATCCAAAGGTCTGGCAGTGGTGAAAGATGGCCAGGTGATTCTTTCCGTAGATGATACCACACAGCTCCCACCTGGGAAGAATCGTGATTCGTAAGTGCAAGGGTGAAATAGCAACAGTAATGCTGAACATTGCCGCAGTGTAAGAATATCCACGAAGAAAACATACAACGGAGGCCTGTTTATTGCCGACTTTGCGGCGATGCCTGTCGGTTGCAGCGTCTGGCCTGCGTGGTGGTCTGTTGGTCCCAATTGGCCTGAAGGGGGTGAGTTACTATTGCGCCCATCTCTGGGTGATATTCATGGTGATGGCTGTCCAGGTGAAATAGATATCCTGGAAGGCGTGAATAACCAGGAAACGAACCAATACACTCTCCACACGGGCGCTGGATGCTCGCTTGACAGCTCGGTCAAAGCGACGGGCAAGGTATTGGGCACCACATGTGGCAGTAGCGTAACAGACAACACTGGGTGTGCGTTCCTGGATACCGACACCAGGAGCTACGGCAAAGGCTTCAACGAGGCCGGAGGTGGCGTCTTTGCGCATCTCTGGGATAGCAGCGGAATCAAAATATGGCACTTTTCGCGAGAGGAGATTCCCCAGGATATTAAGGACGGAAATCCGACTCCGGCAGCATGGCCTTCACCAGCTGCGGCATTTTCGACCAGCACTTGCGACGTTCGGAAGTACTTCCACGACCATGTTCTGACCATCGATACCACCTTATGCGGTGATTGGGCTGGCGCCACATATGCACGTGCTGGATGCCCAGGGACATGCGCACAGGCGGTTGCAGACCCAACAAATTTCGTTGGTGAGTCCTTACTAGTGCTCCAGTTGTGTGGCGAAGCTAAGAAGAAAACCGCAGAGGCCAAATGGAAAATCAATTATATCTCTGTTTATCAATAGTCTTATTGAAATCTGAGAGGCTGGTGTTTCGACTTGAACTAATCTGAGAGATAGAATTCCAAAGTCACAAGTGACAGCCAAGCGTCAGGACACAACATCTAGTCTATTGTCTATTGTCTATTGAAACGCGGGGAGGTCCACATTCCTAAGTTACATCGGGAGGATATCTCGGACCCCGGCGTTCAGGAATTGGACCATGCCGGTAATATACTACTACTACTACTACTACTACTACTACTGAACGAGGCATGTGAGATTTGAAAACTAAAAGTCGGGAAACGCCGAAGGTTCATTTGATTGATCCTCTTCCCGGTTCCGCTATCATCATGGATTCCGACCAGCGGCCGGTTTCCGACACCTCGCCAGCTTGGCCCAGAAGAGCTTCGCGCGTACGGTACTCGTTCTGCTGTATTGCACTCCCACACTGATTTTGCTCGATGATAGGCATGCGCTAGCTGCAGGTTTATCTTTGTTCATCATTGTTTCAGTGTGTTCATATGCTCATAAAACTCTGTAAGACGCGACAAAATCCGATGCGATGGAGCAAGGTGCATCTTTTGCGGTGCTCTGTAAGCCCGGGGAACTGATTCTTGCCGATAGACCGTGTGCGGGATGCACAAAGAAAGGCTATAGCTCAGATCAGTGTGTCGATGGGTGTGATCCTTGTCGAAGGGCGCGCGTGCGCTGTGAAGATGGAAAGCCATGCCAGAGGTGCAGGCTTTTGGAGTTGGAATGCTCTGAGGAGACGACATCGCATATGCCTCGACAGGCCTCGCCCCTAGCGCCTACTCGGACGATGCGCGCAAACACCACTGACCGAGCGAAACTGGCGTGCACTAGTTGTCGCAGGGACAATAAGAAGGTGAGACGCTGTTCCTCGTTTTCAGTCATGCTGATCTTATTTCTCTCAAGTGCGACGACCAACGCCCCTGTTCACGATGCATTGCCCGTGGAGAGGAGTGTGTACATGTTGGCCGTGGACCCAAGCTCGTCAAGTTGCGATGTGAATCGTGCAGACAAGACAGTAAACGATGCGAGGACGCACGACCGTGTGGATACTGTGTTGATAATAACAGGGAGTGCGTCACACAGCCTCGGAAAGGTAGGGGGCATGGCACGCGGGTCAAAGCGGTGGGTAGAAAATATCATCATTCTGTTCATTCAGTTAAAACCATCTGTGGCAGGCATGTGTTAACTGCAGGAAAGTCCACAATCATCTCCCATTTTGAGCACTTCGATGATGACTTTTCAACAGGCGTG
The DNA here is from genome assembly GCA_018850815.1 of Asterophora lycoperdoides. NCBI lineage: Eukaryota > Fungi > Basidiomycota > Agaricomycetes > Agaricales > Lyophyllaceae > Asterophora > Asterophora lycoperdoides. The sequence goes on from JABCKJ010000089.1 coordinate 18,161, forward strand.
ATAAAATACGATGTGATGGTGTCCGGTAAGGCTTAGAAATCACTGCGACTGAAAAACTTCAACTTTCCTACAGGCCGTGTGCGTCCTGTGTTCGCAAAAATCTGGAGTGCATTGAACGTGCTTGCAAGGCTTGTTCGCGTGAAGGTAGGGCGGCGGATTGCACCCACCGAAAGTCGCAAGTTGCGGGAATCCCTGAAAACTCTGGTATGCAACTCTATATATATTCAACAGCAGTTGTGGATCACTAATATTTCATATTCCTCTAGAAGAGGCACAGGATAGCAGGCATGACGATTACCGTCCTTCATCCTCGGAAGAGAAGAACTATTCCGCGCAACAAAGCCTGTATCTTCCCCCGATATCGCACCCGCTTCACTCTCAGCCAGCTCACAGCATTTATGACGCGGGTAGCCACATGAGCCACACAGGTCCCGGTCCGGGATCGCATTATTACTACCCTCCGCCGCCGCAGAACATGATGGGCCCAGGCCAGCCTCCCCAGCCTGTCACGCAACAGCCCTACATGCAACACGCGACGCACCCGCCTCTGCAGCATGATCAGAGACATCCTGCCGCGTATTACCCGGTTATTGATCCTAACATCGATAACGACACTGCGGGATCCAATGCGAACGTCTACGCACACCAGTCGAACCACGTACAGAGCCAAAATGTGGGTCACTTAGGTCGTCAATGATCGGACTGTCACCTCCTAAATACCGTAATTTCTGAGTATTTCTCGTTTCGTACAGATTATAAGTTGTACATTATAGCTTCTTCTACCGACTGATTTTCACGAGCCATATGTATGTATGCATAACTTGAACATCAATTTGTTGGACGCTTTCAATGGGATTGTCTATTTGTTGACGCGGGTTTATCAACAACACTTGAATCAATCAATGGCCAATCAATGGCATTGTCAAGTTTACTACAGCGCTCGCCGGTCCCCCTCTGAGATCGCGACTTCCTCTGACTTCCTTCACTCTCTTTACCCCCCACATTCTTTCATTCCCAATCTCTTTAATTATGGAAGAAGCCTTTTCATCTCCAGCCCGGTGAGGACCAACTGTCTCAATGCTGACGCTGGACTCATTATTTTATAGGCCATCGGTTAAGGTTACCTACTTGGAGAGACAAAAGGTATCTTCAACTGCATTGTCCCAGTCCCTCTTCTCATTGTTTTATAGAGAAAATGGCCCATCACGGAACTAACCGAGTACGTCCACTGTGTCTGGGCTGTAGAGTGGCCCGGTACTTATGGACAATCTAGTGATCAGCCAAGCTTACATTCTGCCACCACTGAAACTTCACCTGGAGAGTGCCCAGGTACTCCTGACAAGGCACCCACTATGATGAAGATAGCTTCTACGAAGGTAGGCCTGCCATACACCTTCGGTTGTGTCGGCGATGCTTACTCGCTTTTACGCCTATGTAGACCCCTGAAAGTAAGGGTCCGAAGAAGATCGAAGTCCAGTAAGTCGCGTCGGTAGTGTGCCACAATACGCGTTGAATGTCCTTTTAGCTTGCTTGGCCCTGGCCCGGCGCCTAAACGTGCCCGGCGCGACTCGGATGAATCTTTGAAGAGCTCGGTCTCTACGAAAGCTAAACCCAAGAGCATGCACGGCCGTTCTGCATCTTCGATCTCTCTAGGTCGTCCTGCACTTACCATGGCTCACAGCCCGGCGCGAGTACATTCTGCAAAACCTGCATCATCCCGGTGCGTCTGTAGCTGATATCATCAACACCCATGTTCGAACAATTCGCCTCACAGGCGACCTGCTTCCCCGGAGACTGAGGTGGACGACGGCGCATCCGTCACCGACTCTGTGATCAGCACGGGCAGGATGCGTCGCAGTGAAGTCGAACGCAAGGCATATTTTGAAAACGAGCCAGAGTGCGGAAGACTAGAGGACCACTCTGCTGAATGTACCCGCTGCGGCAGATTCGTCGCCCTCGGTCGTATAAGGAAATATACTGTCCGTCCTTGGGAGATTCATCGTCTGAAATGTGACCAGAAGGAACCCAAGACCCCATCGTGCGTGGTCATAGTACGCCTTGTGATGCTGTCATATCTCTGAAACCCTAGCAGGAAGGTCACTGAGATAATTGCAGACGCAGACAATGAAGAAGATGAAGCGATTGATCAGAATAAACCCACAAAGACCCCCTTCAGAACGTTGGAACAACGCAAGGCCGCGCTGGAAGCGGATCCGAATATATCAGCCGTGAAGCCACACGAGGTCTTGTGTCGCAATTGCGGCCAATGGATTCGTTTAGCAAGCAAGCACGCTTACAAGGATTATAATTGGAAGGTTCACTCACAATCCTGCTGTGCAGCAGTGTACGTTTTCCTTTTCCTCCTCCACGCGTTGTCTGACCTTGGTATAACAAAGGCCGAGCACACGTGTAACTACCGCTACTAGGAAACTAAAACTTGTCAACGATTCTCAGGTCAAATCATTTACTGCCCGCGAAGTTGTCTGTTACTTCTGTGACAAGACGATTGCATCGAATGGCGAAGGAGAGTACAACGGGGCAAATTGGGAAGAGCACAAGACAACGTGTACCCGGTGCGCTACCAACCTCCTCTTGCCACGCTTGCTGTCCTGACTTTGCACAGGCGACTCAACAGTCCCCCGGTGAAATGCAAGCTCAAAGCCGACAGTTCTCTTTCGGATATTTCGACCGTCCCGTTCCCAGCCTCTCGCCCCCCACCTTCATCTTCCTCCGCGTCAACCGAAAGCACTTTGATCGCCTCTGATTCAAAACAAAATCACCAAGGCACCAAACGCGCCAGAGAAGATGAAGACGCCGCCGAAATACCTGACGACGCAGAGGCGCGGCCGGCCAATCGCCCTCGCACAGAAACGAACCAAACTACCCCGGATACTACCAGCTCCGCCCAGTGGATCATGCTTCCGCTAAAAGCATTTGTTCGAGGATTTAAAGAGAGTTTGAAGCGCTCTTAGTTCAACTATGCTTTCGACCTTTGGCCACATTTTTTTTCGGCGTGTGGGGCATTGTCCATGTATCGTTTACCTTGCCTTTACCCAAATATAATCGTATATTAGGTTTCATCGTCATGCATTCGCCATGCGGTGTCAATGCAGTCGCTCACCAAGTAAGCAAGTCTAGACACGGCCAGCAAGCGGGAGCAGATTTGGCAGCCCTGCCGTCGGATATTGCCGTTACCAGAGGCTATTAGGCTTTGGGCTTTTCCTGGCTCCTTACCGCTTGTTACCCAATCTTACCCCACACTATCCGGGTCCTTGATTTCCAGGCTGCGAACCCGCCAGTCCCCCAAGAAGTGAACAGAGCGCATCACGAAATACCTTCTCAAGTTCCTTCAAAGGTCGGCCGGGAAGACGTCTACATTCGTACTTTAATTGACATGCATCATCCGCAGACTCGGAGTGGCAATGGCTTCCTCCCCCTCGTCCGAATTTCACCGCCAGGCAATTGTGCGTTCAACCTATATCTACCTTATATCTATATCTACCCTGCACCCTGCTGATAATTGTGTGGCACAGCTCAGCCACACTACTTTATCCTCACCGTTGCCTCTGTAAGTACCTTGATCTTCGTGTCAGTAACTGCGGGGAGAACGGCATATAATGTGTGGGACAATGACAGCTTAGAAGATGGCTCAGACAAGAGCAGCCCTTCGTCATTATCTGTGTGCGTTGTCTCGAATTCTGTTATTGCTAGGGGACATAAGCTAACCCTCACACAAGTCCGGGGGGAGTGGCACAAAGTGCGGCTGAGAAAGCCCGGGAGAAGAAGCTACGAGACGACCCCATGGCAATTGTCATCGGGCCTTTGTATGTCGACTGTAAGCGCTGCGGCACTCGGATTAAGCTCTCGGCAAAGAGTCTCTACGACGCCTGCCACTGGCGTACCCATCGCTCGCGATGCTTGAAGAGACATTCCACTGCAGGGCCCAAGAAACGAAGTGCTAAAGCCGAGGTAAATATTTTCGAGTCCTGATCCCCGTAGCGACTCATCGATTGTCTTCGCAGATTGTAGCGCCTCCGAAACGCTCTCCACAGTTCCAATTGTCCCAGACGCCTCCCCTTCTGGACACGGGAACCCCAGAGCGCCAAGTTCTTGGCCACGATCGTGTTTCTTCGTCGCCGTCTTTTCCCACCACTCCCCCTCCACCTCAGCCCCACGCCGACGCGATGGATGAATACCTCCTCCGCTCACACGGTAAAAAACAAATGTCTGCTCCGACTCCTCTGATGCACTGGCAGGACTGGAGCTGGTCCCAACTTCGCCTTCCTCGCTTCATATCGAAATACCCCAGTTACAACGATGGCGACGGCAACGATTACGACTCTTACATGGACGACACCGACGCCGTCTCTGCAGCTATCTTTTGATTAAAAGTCGTTTTGTGTCCCGCATCCCGGATCTCTCTTTAGCTCTCGTTGCACTTGCTATCCTATGCCCTCCAGGTTACCATGTTTTTGATACCCACATCCCCCTCAAGTACTGTATTATTTTATCGCTTGCCCGACAGGCCTTGTATCTAGAATCCCCACACTCGCATTTGTCCTCCGGTGGTACCCCCCATCCTCTTCGCTCTAAATAGCCTATTCATTGCATTCCTCGCTCGCCTACTCGACGCCTGTATACAATATTATACCGTATTCGACCTGTATTATGATTATGATGGCCCCAGTAACGTTCGAATACATGATGCTGGCATACCGGAATGTACTATACTACTCATCGTCCATAGGCGGTGGCACGTTGATCCCGCTGCGTAACATTTCTGCCACAATCGGATCCTCCATGGCTCGCGATCCTCTGCCAGAATAGATAAAAGTCAGCGTGTATAGTGAACCAAAAATGATGATGGATACACACAAGACTAATCTGGCTACGTCACGGATGACAGAGCCGCTAGCCATGTCGATTTTTACAACGCCGGGAGACCCGTCTGCACGCGAAGGCCCGATGTTCAACAGCATGACGGGTTTCTTTAGTTCCAAGGCGTGTTTAAGCAGACTGGGGAAAAATTCATCAACTTGCCATACTCCCGGCCGTCAGAAGTAACCGACGTACCGGAAGGCAGAGTATGTGGCAAGGGTTGTGCCTATGATGAGAAGCTTTTCTGAATTTTCGACGTCTTTAAAGCTAACCACAGAGTTAGCGAGATAAGCCTTGAAGAGGGGAAAGACAGCAGATATACGATCGGGCTTTGATGTTCTGGGGTATCGACTCCCCGAAAAAGATCACTTCGGGTTTATGCTGGGAATGAAAGTGAGAGGTGGCTTGGGATGAAAAGGACACACATACTATCGAATTTCGACGATTGTCTGCCAAACATGAAGGACAGTCTGGGACAACATAGTCGTGATAAGAAATACCCAGCCCCTCTACCGCAACCTTGAATAAGGGCTGTGTCAGGACAGGAATAAGGAGGAGCAGCGTCATGACATACGTCTCCATCCGGGTTTGTTCTCGGCTGCGCCGACGTTCTCTCCATTTCATCCGCAAGCTCCTTCCATCTCGGATTAGCCAATGAAAGCCAGTCCTGGAATGAGTCGCGGTCGACATTGTGCCCATATTTACAATGGATGCGCTGATGACATTGATATTAATTAGCATTTTCCTGGGATAACAAGTAGATTGTTGGCGAACGTGTAGAGTCCCGTGGAGTTCTAAGATTCCCTGTTGTAATCTGACAGGACCCCAGTGATCACAGGCAACTTGGCGTAATGCCTTTTGGTGGAGTCCGTCGACGTTCTAGGTGTACCTTGAGGATGAGGAGGGTTCAGCAGGTAGTCGGGAGGTAACTACCTGAGTAATTAGGTGGGAAACAACTGAGGTATGTTGCAATGCAGCGAGGGCGAAGTGAGTGGTATTGGGTTGGGCATCACGGACAGGAGGGTATCCCAAATATGACCGTAGCCTAGGGAAAGATTCAGAAACTTGGCTCGAGTCTTGGAGATATGCCGAATTTACCAGTAGCGCTGCCTGCAATGCGCCTGACGTCAAATGAACAAGGTACCGTGGTTGCGGACAGGGACTCACCGGAATAAATGGCCCTTGGCCGTTTCATCTACAAGTTCATGATAAAATATAGGTCTCTCCCAAAGTTACACACAAATGCATGCAATATGTGGATCTCACTCACTTGTAATTCGGATTCATGTATCGTCCGTCATTTCCTCGATATGCACGAATACCCGAGTCGACACTGACCCCAGCACCAGTCAGGACCGTCACATTTCCCTGTCCCAAGAACTCAGCAAGCCGCTGGGTGGCCTCCGAGGGCGATATTGGCTTTGTCGAGGAGGTCGCGGAGAGGATGGCCTGTGGGATGCCGGGAACAGAAACACGCATGGTGACTGTCCACGATCATTCTCCGTCATGGCGTTTACTGTATCTTTTTGGGTGCAAGTGAGTGCATTACATAGCGACAAATCTATAGTCCTTTCTGATATTTCTTTCTGATAACAACACGGTGAACTCGGGATTAATTGCGGTACAGAATACGATGTCCGAGTCGGACCGACTCCCATAACATCCGAGTCGACTTGGTCGGAAATGCAGCGGATCTGCCAAGTCTATGCTCGCCGCCAGAACGACCACAGATGCCTCATCTGAGCTCCTTATGTCGCCATCTCTCCCTCGATCGACAGTCATCGGTGCCGGCGCGGAACTCCTCTGCTGACTTTCGTACATACATACATAGAGGCCCTGACTCCAAGGTTGGTCTTGGCCTTACTATATAAGTCGTCCCGTCCACTTGTCATCAGTGGTATGAGTTCCAACCTGGATTGACCTTTCCAAAGACAAATTTCGGTATGGCCTCCAACGTTGTGGATGTCGTTGTGTTGTTTGGAGACTCCATCACACAGGGGGGATGGGAACCAGGATTGAACGCATTCGGGGAGCAACTCTCTCGTAAGCGAATTTTCGACGTTGACCCATGACTATCCTAATCAACGCTTGCCGCTCTCCCAGATAAATACGCCAGAAAGCTCGATGTTCTTAATCGAGGTCTAGATGGTTATAACACCAACTGGGCGACGCCCGTCTTTGAACAGGCGAGTACCCAGCTCCGAGTCCAGATTCCGGTGTGGAGGGAATGATTTACTAGTAACTTTTTCACCCAGATCCTTGCGACTGCTAGCGACCATGAGAAAGCACCAAAGATACGACTCTTGACTATCTGGTACGGCGCGAACGATTCCTGTATACCGACATCGCCACATCACGTCCCGCTCGAGAAATTCGCGTCAAACCTGAGGGAGTGGATTGACCTTGTACACTCGCCAAATTCCCGTTATTACTCCCCGACGACAAGAATTATCCTGATATCTCCGCCACCTGTGAACACCGATTTGCGAAGGGCAGATGTTGAATCGAGGAACCCACCCCAGAAGCTAGATCGGGACTTCGAGCTTACGAGGAAATACGCCGAGGCTGTACGAGAGACTGCAAAAGACAAGAATGTGGGCTTTACAGATGCTTGGACGGTTTTATACGAGGCAGCCGGGCAGGACGAAGAGACGTTAAGGAAGTACCTGACTGACGGGCTACACTTGAATCGAGATGGGTATCAGGTGTGTCGATATCATTTGAACGACGCCACAAACCACTCACACCGGTACAGCTCGTGTATGATGCACTGGTCAAGACCATCAGCGAAGCGTATCCTGATGTGCATTTCGATAACTTACCCTCAGTCTTTCCTGCTTGGGTGACTCTTCTGGAGGGTTCACGTTGACTATGTAATGCGTAGACGTAGACGCCCATAGCAATGCAGAATTGGAGAGAATATAGAACGACATAGAACGAGCTTTTCCGGAACTTGGGAGAATAACTACTGGATCTTACAGGGCGGCTTGTATGAAGACAACGACAACTTGAAGGAAGGAGGAGGTGTAGTCAGCGGCTCCTGAAACCATTCACTCGAACCGCTAACCCGAGAGGCCATGCAGTGTTTTATACGTTAAAATTATCTTATCTTTTATCAGGCTGATGACCACATTCTGTCTTTGGAGCCACCCCTTTTTTTACATACAATTATTGGTGACCTCAACCACTCGGTTGAATCAGAATAAAAGAGCTGGCAGCCGGGGAACCAAGCGCAACTTTCCGGACCAAGCGCGACTTTCCGGACCAAGCGCGACTTCCGGACAAGCGCGACTTCCGGTTATCTATGCTCCCCGATTATTCTCTGTTGCATGCTAACTTATTCCTCTCTCACGACACTGCCAGCCACCCACAATGAACGGCCCTCCTAGTCTCTTGCAAACCCCAGGCTTTGCTCACTATTCCCTAGCGTGGTCGCCCTTCCACACAACGCGGATCGCGCTTGCTTCGTCTGCGAACTTCGGGCTCGTCGGTAATGGACGACTGCATCTAGTTTCACTCGCTTCGGGGCCCAATGGTCTGCCTGCATTGAAGCTCGATAAACAGTGGGTTGTAGCAGCTGACCCAACTCGTCTCCGGGTCTGAAATTCCAAGGCGTCAGTTACGAAACTCAGGACGGGCTATATGACGTTGCGTGGTCTGAGATTCACGAAAACCAGCTGGTGACGGCCTCTGGCGATGGTTCACTCAGGCTATGGGATGTTATGCTGAATGTATGGGGATTATCTATTGTATCAAGCCTGCACTGACACTACCCCGTACAGGATCTACCGATACGCGCCTGGCAAGAGCACACGCGCGAGGTCTTCTCCGTAGATTGGTCGAACATCAAGAAGGACACCTTCGCATCTTCGTCGTGGGATGGAACAGTCAAACTGGTGCGAACAAAGGCCCTACTGACAGCGACACTGAATACTGAATGCTCATTAGTGGACACCAGATCGACCGAGATCGGTAACGACATTGCAAGCACATCAGTCCTGCGTCTATCAAGCCCTCTTCTCCCCCCACCAACCCGATATTCTCGCGACATGCTCGACAGACGGCGCAGTCAAGATCTTCGACCTGCGATCCCCTGCCTACGTCTCCGGACCGGGCACTAATAGCTTCACGAATCCCATGTCCGCTGCTGCGCTCACCATTCCCGCGTCTCCAGGCGAAGTTCTCACCGTAGATTGGAACAAATACCGACCATTCATTCTGGCGAGCGGAGGTGTCGATAAGGTCGTTAATATATGGGATTGCCGGATGATGAAGCCTGGGGAGCTCAACCAGGTTGGAGGAGCCCGCGAGACGCAGCTCTTTGGTCATGAATATGCAGTCAGGAAGGTCCAGTGGAGCCCTCATCGCGCTGATGTCCTTGCCACTGCCAGCTATGATATGACGTGCCGCGTGTATGTTGCCCTTCCTTTTTGCCGGAGTGTCCTCTTAACGCATCACTGATATAGGTGGAACACGGCTCCTGGGCCAGGTCGAGCTCAGTTAATGTACATCCATGACCCTCACACCGAGTTTGTAGTAGGGTGCGGATGGTCGCTGTACGAAGAGGGTTTGTTGGCAAGCTGCGGTTGGGACAGTAGATTGAATGTTTTTCGAGTGTAATAATGACAGACAGTATTGAAGTTTAACAAGCAGTTACAGTAAATTGCCCAAGGCTTGAGGTCCAAACAATATTATGTAATACCCGGTGATCGATCAGCCGGGGCCCTGCCACGTAAATCTCGCAGAGAACGAAGCTTGGCACATCGTGAGTTCCGGACAATGTTATATCTTGGCCAGCTAACGATACTTCTTGGCTTACAGAAGCCCGAGTTATGGAAGATGAGGGGACAAAGCTAGATCCAACCGATATTTTCTCCAGCTCGCTGGAAACATTATTCGACTATCAGCCGATAACACTCGCCTCAGCAGGGACGGTGTACATCTACGAGCACAAACCACCGACTGCCCCCCGCGCCACAGCTGCATCTGTGAACATTATTCTGCGCACGCCCGACACGCTTGCTGCCAACTGGTCGCTCCACGCGTCCGACATCTGGGCATCGTCACGGTATCTCGCAGATCACCTCGATCAGCTCGACTTGAATACTTTCAAGACGGAACCCGAGAAACAGGTACGCGTCCTCGAGCTTGGGGCCGCCGCTGGCCTGCCCGGGATATTGATCGCAAAGACCTTTGACAACGTCTCTGTCGTAGTCAGCGATTACCCCGACGAACTGCTGATCAAAACTCTCGCCGAGAATGTTGAGCGCAACGGAGTCGCGGACTCTTGTCGGGCAGCGCCACATGCATGGGGCTCTGACCCCTCATCTCTCCTCAGTGATGGTGGCGGTTTCGATTTGATCGTGGCGGCAGATACACTCTGGAACCCCGGTTTGCACGCTCTGCTGTTGGCTAGCCTGCGGATGACGTTGAAGAAGACATCGTCTGCACGGATTCACCTTATAGCCGGGCTACATACTGGCAGATATACCATCGAATCTTTCCTCGACGCAGTCCAGGAGGTCGGCCTTGAAGTAGAAAATGCCATGGAGAAGGAGATTAAAGGCTCTCGGGAGAGGGCATGGAATGTGGCGGGAGACGATGATGACAGGGAGAGGCGACGTTGGGTTGTTTGGATGGTACTGAAGTGGAAGGACAGTAGTAGCCGGCTGTGAAGTGGCGTCGAAATCCAATCAACTTCTCATGTGTGTGCAGAAGTTGATACGATTGCTTTGATTTTCTGACGAAAACGCACACGACAGAACGTTAAGAGCTATATTACATATAAAGTACATACAGTGATATACAGTCATTTAAATTTTGCCTTCGATGGGTGTGCGTAGATCAACTTCATTAGATTTAGTGGCGCGAGCGGGTCTGCGGTGGCGCGCCAAAAGTCAAAATATTGACGGGCTTGGACGCGTCGGGGTTCTCCTAGAAGCGCTCATGAGACAAGTGGGACTTGAAAGTATCTGTAGAATACTTACCAAGAACAAAACAATATTATCTTCGGTGACGCGAAGATCCTTGATCGGGCGTCCATCAACGCTCTTGGACGGGATCTCGCGGGTAACTTCGTTGGGGACCAAAACAGAACGTGGGCCAACGAGGGACCACGCACGACTCTGGCGAGATTCAGATTCCGGGTACGGCGTAAACTCGATGACGTTAAGGCGGGACAGCGCGGTGCCACCACCGCTCCGCGACGAGCTACGGGGGGCGTTCTCCACATACACCACGCGATTCCCGTTGACGTAGGGGCCGCGAACCGAGGGTTGTACATCTCGGATAAGGCACGCTTGGCTCCATTCGTGCCAGGAAACCCTGAGACGATCCTTGCGCGAAGTCGGCCGGAGGTAGGACTCGTTAATCATGAGCCAGTGCCGGACTGACGGGGCTCCTGCGGGCGATAGCGTCTTCACTGCGAGAAGAAGGATGCGTTTAGATGGGTCAGGGTAGAACATGGCTTCGGACGACGATGACTGGTCAGTCAAGGGCGACGTATTTGGGCAAAAGCCAATTACGGAGCGATTCCAGGCCTCAGGGAGTTCGTAATCGCGCTCAATGGCCACAGCCCCTATGTCGGAGATGTTGTATATACTCAAGAATGGGAGTCCGCGAACACGGCGGACTACAAGCAGACGGTTCTCGTTTATGAACTGGACGTCGTTATCCTCCAGCCACTGTTGGAGGATGAGTAATGATTTCATACAAACGATGTTAAGGGGAGATTTACCCCGGCTTGGAAGGTACGCCAATTTAATACCAGATGCTTGATTTTACCACTGGAAAATTCGAACGAGATGGCCATCTTGTCACCACAGATCGCCATGGACACATTCACGACCGGCGTTGGTCCCACGTTGAAATCATACGTACTGCCGCAGGCTCGGGGATGCTTTCCAAAAGTCCACAGGTCGCGGAAGTATAATACAACGCCGATACCGTTCTGGACGCTGAAGACGTAAAATTAGACCACGCTCTCATAAAATAAACAAACGAAAGGCAAATACCTGAAGATGTGGCTTGCTATGATCAATGATTGGGAACGGTCGACAACAATGTTTTCGATCTCTGGCGCGTTGAACTTCAAGTGGCGCGTCATGGCAGGAGGGCGAGCCGTACGACACGATGGCAGCTCTCCCAACTCGAGAGAGCATTGCTGGCCATTCGAATGGATCTGATGGAGGAAGCCACTAGAGATGCCAGAGCGCGCGGACGCGGCGATGAGGACCTTGAATTCGTGACTCCAATTTAAAAGTGGCCAGTCTTTTCGATAAGCACACAGAAGCTGGAGCCGTCCAGCGACGGGTCTGTATGAATGAGGAGCCGGACCATCTGACATTCCGGCCAGGGCAAGTTCGAAAATATAAAGAAGCGGCGAGCACTCCATGACCAGGATATAGACCCTTCTGAATGCCTGTAGGAGATAAGCACCACAGTATGCTGAGTGGTTGAGGCGAGGGTTTCACCTTGCACGCGCGCCATAAGGACGATGGGTCCAGATTCCGCAAAATATGGATCACTATATCGCTGGGAATCTTGTATCGTCGGACAGTTGTAAGCCGATGGGGAGACATGTTGTACTGAGTACTGACTTACCTTTCATCGAACGAGATTTTATACTCGAGCGCGCCACGGCGAAGAAAAGAAAAAAGAAAATAGGAACGGTTGCTGCTCAGCAGCGGTTGGGTACCTCTGTACGATCAATCACGTATAGCCTCGAGCTGGTTGTGTTGGCGCGCCCAAGACCAAAATACCTACCGGAGCGGGTGTGTTCGTTGGTAGGAGGATCATTGTGTGCCACACATATCTTTTGTAATGCGTGCGCTGGGTCCCATACGATCCTGTAAAGGCTGTCATGTCAACGTATCTGAGTCCGCTGGCGTTTGAGATGGTTTGAGTGTGTTGGACATTTCTCGTTAAGCGCGCGCCGGAGGTACATTGAGAAGGAAAAGAAACAATAGGAGCCCGACATCAGGGCATCACTTTCCCGTCCGGTCAAATACGCATACGGAAAGGGCGAACCAACTGTGAGGGCGCGTTGAACCTTTTGTGAAGAGGCGGGATAATAGCGCAGAGGTTTTCATTGTGAATCTAAGTATGTTGTGGTGAGGGTGTTGCGCATGGAAGAACGTGTTTGTCCGCCGGGTCGGGGAACGCCAGATCCAGATCGCAAGCCCGATCGGGTGTGCTGAGTCAGCGATCGGCAGCCATGTTGGTGACGCTTGCCAAGTTCCTAAGTATGTACTTACTTGCTTTGAACCTCGACTATGGTTTGTAAAAAATGCGAAACGGTAGGTTCTTTGTCTTCTACAACTGGAGCATACTAATTTCATCCTTAGAAACTATCAAAAGTCGCAGCCCCTGATCCCTTTACGGCAAGTTCAAGCAGCATCAAGGACGGGTCAAGAAAGGTCGGGGAGAACAAGCTATTGAGTCGGCCAGGGAGCTCCAAGAACCGCTTTCAGGTGCGCACGATGTATCTTCTACCAAAGTGTCCGAGGCTTACTCAACAATAGCCCTACCAAGGGAAATGTAAAGACTGTAAGCAGCCAGTGACTCAGAACAAGGCGAAGTATTGCCATGGTACGTCGATTTACTAGCAGTCAGATGATTTCTGATTCAGGTCTTCTTGCGAAAAGGCTGCGCATACAAGAAAGGACTATGCTCGATCTGCGGCAAGAAGATCCTGGATACGACGGGCTACGCGATGTCCAGCAAGTAACCGGACCTTCCGGGTGAGGCGTGTCTGCTAGCTGGGGCACTAGCATCCGCACTTGTACTTGTAGTGAGTCGACGCATTCACATGTGGTTATCGAGCTATCTGAGCACATCCTTGAAAGTCAATCCGAGCGAAAAGCTATGTATTTCGATGGGTATTATGTATAGCAAGATATAGATTATTAGGTATCAATCGAAACGTCTAATCAAGAAGCTGCAGTGACCTGTACTTCCCTCCGCTGCTCATAAATTTCCTCGTCGATGGTATTCGTCGTCAAGAACCTCCACACAGAAACATGCTTTGTTTGACCAAAGCGGACAAGTCGCCCAACCGCCTGGGTCTCGCAAGCCTTGTAAATCTCCTTCGATGGTGCCAGCAAGGGTGAAAGGAAGATCGCATGGTTGGCAGACGTCAGATTGGCACCACTAGCACTCTCGTCCATGACATTTAGGAGCAGCACACGCTCCTTGCTTTCGTTCTGGAATGCCTCCAAATTCTTGCTCTTCTGGTGCGCTGTGCCTTTGATCTCCAAATATTTGATCTTGTTATAGGTGAACGCCTCGGTGACCTTCTTCATCAAGTCCGGGAATTGCACGAACACAAGAACACGTTCGTCTTTCTTCACCTTGTTCCTACAAACATCATAAGCCAAGGATGTGCCGAGAAGAGTAGTGTAACGTACTTGATCAAATCCACTACGTCCTCGAGTTTCTTTCCAAAGTGTTTCCCATGAGCACTTCGCGCCTCGTCGTCAACTCCCAGTGTGCTCGCCTTGACGACATTGAGAACACGAGCCGCGGATTTGCATGCCCCTGAAGCAGCGCGCACGCACTCTTCCTTCTCCGCACAAGCAGTTACGCAGTTGAGGCATCCCATATGCCCGCAAGATGACAGAACGGCCACGTCGTCTATACGGACGATTTCTTGATCGCAGCCGGGGCAAGAGATAGAAGTTGTGTCCCCGTTCTGCTTCTGAAGGTCGCGGACGACTTTGAAATAGCGGAGGGAGCGAACACGGCCTACGAGTTCCTTGGCCAGACGTCGGATTTCGTGGGTCTTTTCTCGGTGCTCCCAGGCTGCCTCCTTGACTTTTTCGCTCAGCTTGATCTCCTGGAGTTTAACCTTCTTGGGTGTAGCGACGCCCTCATCGTCCAGTAGCTGGATGATGATATTGGATGCCTCCTCGTCGTCGACACCCTCCTGGCTCCGAGACACTCGGATCCACTCGTTAAACATGGACTCCGCACCCGTGTTGGGAAGGCTCTTTTCCCTCTTGACGCCGTCCTTGATTGCTTTGAGAAGATCGTTCTTGCACTCCTCAAGCTGCTTTTGGCGTTCCGCCACGATTACATCGCAAGCCGCCTTCGCGTTGTCGTTGGTCGCTTCCAGATCGAAATGGGAGCATCGTTTGAGGAGAGCCTCTTCGGCAGACCTACAGGAAAGTCGGTTAACTGTGATCGAAGCCCACGACGCTAACAACTTACTTGCTGTCTCCAAGAGCCTTCGCAAGGCGTTTTTCTCTGTCGCTTTCTGTCTTCTTCCCTCGCTTGATCGTCATGTCCAAAGCACGCAAGTGGTGCTCGAGCTCAAGATAAATGGCACGTTCAGCAGCAGGAAGGGTGATCTTCTGAACATGTTCCGTCCAAGGAATCTCGTCAATCTCGGCAATGTTCTAAGACACAAGAATGAGTGGCCATTCTCAACTACGTCAAAGTGAAGAATCACCTGTCGAACGAAGCGATCCAGGAAACGCTGACCCAGCTCGTGCCTATGTGCATGCCACTCGAGGCTGTGAACTTCTCGGAACGAATGGAATCTCTCGACGGCTATTTAAAGGGTTTGAGAATCGATCGCAAGCATCATTGAATAAATACATGCTTACCGGTCTGTTCCCTGCGACGCTTCTTAATCTCCGCAGATTGGCCCTCAGCATCATCGTCAACTCCAAGATGGAGGTTCAAAAATGCTGCGATCGTCTTGAGAGCTCCGAAATCATGAATGGGGGGTGTTCCGGAAAGGACCCAGTTGCGTTCAGCGCCAATCTTCGTTACAAGAGAGTGGATCTTCCCGTCAAGATAGGTATACTCGTCGACGACCTTCCGTGCGAAGTGGAACATCTCGAAAGGAGGTGCCTTCATGTTTGTCCAGTCCTTCTGCACCGACTTCGACCCAAGTTTCCATGGGTCGGTGTCTGCACGTTTCTGCTTCTTTGCGGGTCGCTCGTCGTCGTCGGCCGCTTTCCGTTTCGTGGCCTTCTTCGGCTTGGGAGCCTCGTCGTCAACGTCCATATCGTCACCCTCGGTATCGTCGTTAGAGCTAGAGGCAGAGACTTTTTTTCTTGAAACCCTGGGACGGGGAATCGGCTTCGATTTAACCTTGCTATTGGCCTTCGGTTTCAAGGCCTTGCCTCTGCCCTTTGACTCCGGCGCACTGTCATCGCCCGAAGATGATATCTCAGCTTCTGCATCCGAGTCCGACTCCTCGGCAGAGCTTGCTTCATAGTCCGAAGACTGGTCTGACATTGCCCTCGACTTCGAGCTTCTCTTGGAAAGCCTCTTTTTCGGCACCAACTTTTTCTTCGGCTTTTCCTCCTCACTCTCGTCATCAGAATCGTTGTCGATGATTATGGGCTTCCTCGTAGAAGCACGCCGACTCATTTTGTGAGGTTCATCTGATTCGATTTCGCTTTCTGGTGGGCTCGAAGCGGCTGAGGAGGCGATAGACTTCTTTCCGGTTTTTGGAGTCCTCCCCGGAGGCAAGGTATCGATGAATACCGACTCCATCACCTCTCGATTTGGTGGCGAGGTCTTCCTGTGCGTTTCCTCGGTCTTTTTCGAGCCCTTCGCTACGTCAGGTTTGACGTCGCCATTGGCCTGAGATTTTGCGACAGCCTCGCGATAGGATCTGCCCTTGAGACGTTTGGATGGTACGGCGGCGGCCGCAGCAGCAGCAGCCTCTTTTGCTGTAAGAGGAAATCAATAATGAATTTAAGATGATAGACATGAAACTTGCCCGCTTCCTCGGCCTCTTTGATGTACCTCAGTACCGCCTCTGCACCGGTCTTCTTTAGGCGGTCTGTTTGCGACTTGAGCGATGTAGTGACTTTGTCAAGGTGAGCATTGAAGTGACGGCCGTCCTTGGAGGGGAAGTCGCCAACACCGGCAAGGAACTGAAGGTTGTCGAGATAGACGTTACTCTTGAAAATATTGGAGGCCACGACTACGATATCAGCCTCCTGAATGTCGGAAATCGTTACGGAGTTGAGGTTTGCAACTGTGCCGATCACCTCGACCTTGAACCGTCCTTGTGCAAACTTCTCGATTTCGGACTTCCATTGCCTCGTCAAATGAGGCGGGACAATGATGAGCGTAGCTTTGACGGAAATCTTTCCGGGTATGTTACCCAGCTCCTTGAACTCCTTATCAACGTCCTTGGACATACAATCCACCAGCGCGATCGTGATGGCAGTTTTCCCATACCCAACTTGGTCGGCAAGCACACCACCCCGAAGCCGAACGGGTCGCTGAGCACGTCCTTCGGCTCTCCAGCCCAGAGGGGGGAGAACGGCTTCCGAAATCTCCTCTTCGATGAAAGGTTCAGCAGTCGGGGACTCCTGGCGAACCATCCACTCCAAAGAGCGCTGCTGCTCCGGCCGCAGGGGGAATGTCTTGAACGAAGGCGGTTGTGCGTGCTCGTTGTCAAGCTTGTTGCTCCGGATGGTGAAGAGCGGAAGATCAATGGTGGCGGCTGGAGAATAGTTGGTATCGATCTTCCAGGCGTAGGTAACGGGTCCCGTTCGATTTTCGGAGGGCAGACGCGATGCTGCGCGATGAATGAGTGAGGGAGCGTTGACGCCGACTCGTACAGTGCCAATTTCGTGCTCATCCAACTTGAGTTGCGTGACGAAGGGAGAGGGACGCCTCTTGAGCCTGCGCTCGTATTCTCCGGCCTGTGTGGGATCTTCAACAGGGACCACCTTTTTTCCAACCAATCTCCATTCCAGCTCCGGCGCAGTAGGAGCACAATCTTCACAGTCGGTCAAGCCCTCCGGGGTGGCAACCTCGTGCCAGTCAGCGAACTTGTCGTCGAAGTGGCGAACTCTTTCCAACAGCCAGGCCAGTGATTTAAACGTGCTGCGTTCATGGATTTTGTCGACTTCCTTCCAAACTCCCCGTGGCCACTCAGCTCCAGCTTGGCGGTGAAGAGGAACGCGGCAAACCAGAAGCGCATTGGCGGCGAAGCAGGTGCCCTTCGAAATGGATACTTCCAGATCATTTGTGGGTGTGGCAACAGTAGCGTCTTTGCCTGCAGAGGGCTGGAAGAGGATCAAATTGAGCACATAGCGTCGAACCTGATTTGCATGACGGCTCACCTCAAGCTTTACAATTTCTGTCTGTATCCATTTGGCGGGAATATGACACTTTACCTCCTCTTCACTGTCTTTACTTGACTGTCTCCAGGAAGAATCCAGCTTGCTGATGATTGGACGTGACTCTCCATACTCGTATCGCCGATTGCTGGTTGAGAAGACGAAACAATCCTCGGAGTCATCCGTGCGGTGTGGATCCAAGAGCATAAACAACGGTGGCAGATCAGTTTCATCGTCGGTGGCCCGTTTCTTGTGAAGAGCACCATTGGCAGTTCCACACTTCTCGAACAAATCGTACGTCCCAGAGATGTTACGATCAAAATGTGCGGTCGCGTCGGCTGGTACAATGATTTCGAGACTGGAATGGACAAGCTTGTTCCTGAACTCGTCGCTGGTTAGGCCTAGACGCGCCTCCCAGGAGGGGACGAGCTCTCCGGCTCCCTTGATCGTCAGAACCACTGTATTTACATACGGAAGGGCGAACTCCCATTGACCTGACAGCAAACCGCCTTGGATCGTAAGCCTGCCAACCGGTGATTCGAGAATTCGGCGAATTTCAGCGTTTGATGGCTCAGACTCCTCGGCCATAGCGTACAGACGCCATTCAGGTTGAAGAGGGTGCAAAAGAAGCTCTAGCATCGCAGACGGCGAGCGGTAGACTGCACTCCATGTTTCCTGGCGTTTGGTCTCCACGAATCGGAGTTCCGAATCAGACGCCCGGAGAACCGCTGCACGCCAGCTCGACCATCGGTTGTTCGGGATCGTGACTTTCGCGCCATCCCCCAGACCATTAAGAAGTTCTTGCGTAACATTGGAGAGCGTGATGCACATGGGAAGGGTGGATTCAAGCTCCTTCGCAAAGTCAGACGGTGATAATCTGGGGTTCGCCTTGATGTCGATGGCGACGGGGTTATGCTCCGGGCGACCTCCACATTTCTTGCATGACGAGGTTTCACAGTCGCGGCAACGGAACAACTCTCTTGTCGTGATACCCGTACGACCCTCGCAGTGACAAAGACGAGCGCTCTGTTGGGCATTAGACAAGAGCTTGGAAAGGCAGGTAGCGGTGGTGATGGAGAGATCGAGTGGCTCGTGAACAAGGTGATCCTCCCCCACGATGGTGCTGGTGGCAGCCTTGGCATCTGGAGTTGTGTCGATGTCCATTGCTTCAGTGTCAGCGTCCTCCGTGCCCGCCTTGGATTCATATGTCTGGGTGTCACCGCCAGCTCTGAGAAGTTTCTTCCCTGCGACCAAGGCAGCGAGAATACAGGCGCCGACGACGGTAGTGGACATCGCATTTCCAGCAAGATCGGCCAGTTGGTCTTCAGTCTCACGAGTGAGTAGAAGTTTGTCGACAGGGAGGCCCTGCATTGACAGGGCCTCAATACCGACCATGGGACCGCCGCGGTTGGTGATGTAGGGGATCATGGAAGGCGTCAAACAGGGGCAGATGCCTACTTTACCGGATCCGATGGTCCGGTCGACGTTTTGAGAGAGATTCCAGACTTGGCTGCAATAATGAATGAGAAATGCCCTGAGCAACGAAAAGCGTGCCACTCACGTTTTGTAGGACGGATCGATTCCTTTGCAGGCGGAACGAAGTAAACTGATGTCCATCAAATCCCATACTCTCTCGACCTGACCAAAACCCCAGTCGCCCCACGCATGGTCAGGAAGCTTGCAGGAGCCACCTATTGGTACGTACTGTTGAGATCATGCCTATAGCTTTATAACCCAATGCGCACCTTCTTCCCAACTGGTCAAGGGGCGCTTCGAGCCAAGGGCTTCTTCTAACCGTGCTCGCTGATGGCGCGACTCGCATCGACCCCAATCTGTACGCCCAGTCTTGCGATCGAGAGCATTGTAACTCTCCTGCACGAGTTTCTGCCGAGCCTGGTGAATACGAGGATCGTCGGACGGAAGAAGAAATGCGTCTAGCGTCGAGGAAGCGGGTCGTTTGAGTTTATTCTTCACCCAATCGCTCCACACCGAAGGAATTTTCGAGTTCCTCTGGTTGACTGCCACAAGATAAACCCGTGTGCGAGTGTGAGGAATGTAGTAGTGCTTTGTGTCCACTCGCTGGTAAGACGCGCTATACCCATTCTTTTCGAAGTATCCTTGAACTTTATCCCAAGGTGCAGAACAGACGTTTTCCAGGATCACCAGCGGTGGCCGGTGCCTGTCCACCCAGTTCATCATTCCACGGAAGGTGCGACCGGATTCTCCTTCGGCGTCAATATCTTGTTTCTGAGTGTTCAGATTGGAATAATCGACACAGGATGTTCCTGCAATCAATATATCCACATCCCCTGGTACAGGAGCAAGAGCGCCATAAGCCGTATGTCTGTGACACCGAATTGACCA
This sequence comes from Asterophora lycoperdoides, assembly GCA_018850815.1. NCBI lineage: Eukaryota > Fungi > Basidiomycota > Agaricomycetes > Agaricales > Lyophyllaceae > Asterophora > Asterophora lycoperdoides. The sequence goes on from JABCKJ010000089.1 coordinate 38,497, forward strand.
TCAACGACAGTGAAGTGCATATAGATGTCAGTAACGCACGCTTGATCATCTCCGAGCTCGCATACGTCGCGGAAGAGCAGGGGAGGATGGAAGTTCCTCTCGATATAAGCCTGTTTGAAAGGCTCGATTTCGCAAGAAAACACGTGTTCGACGTCAAGGTGGATTCCATGTTGTTCCTCGATAGATTTCTGTATCAGTTCGAGGGCCAGAAGAGGTGACTCCGTCCCAGAACACATTGTCGCAACGCGTAGTTTGCGACCAGCTACATGCTCAACGACCTCTTTAATGAGCGGGATGCGACTGACGAGGTCGGAGAAGATGGCAGGTATTTCGTGTATAGGAGGGAGGCTAGAGGCGTCTGGGGCTGCCGGTTTGATTCCTTTCTTCGCAACTGGGGTGTCGTCCATCTCAGCGTCAGAGTCGGCGTCATTGTTGGAATCCTGTGTGTCATTCGACGCGTCGGGAGCGGCCTCCTCGGGTTTCTTTTTTCCAAAATAGTTGGCTATGGACTTTTGACCTTTAACGCGCGATTTCGAGAGCTTTTCCTTTGCCATAGTGGTAGTGAAGAACCTGTGTACGGAGAAGGAGAATGAACGCGAACCGTCACGGAGTGACTAACGGAGAGTCACGTCAAGTCACACACGCGTGACGTCACACTCAGTGATGCGCCATTACTGTGACTGAGGCCCATCCCATCCCGGAAAACTGTTGAAAACTCTGAGCATCACTAAGTAGGCGGTAATTCAGTAGAAATGACTACTCGACAGACACTGCTTCAATGGCTTTTCGGGCCTGGTACTCTGGATTGGACGGACAGATCATATCTTATAGATTGGTGTGGACCCTTTGTCGGAGTTGGTACTAGGAAGGCCTCGACTCACGCCACTATCTTATCCAGGCTCGTCGTCATAAGCATTTGGGTATTTTCCTGGATTGCGCAAAAACTTCCTGTCTACGAGAGACCTTTCGACTTGAAGGATCCCCTTATAAGCAATCCCCATGGACTGGATACGTAAGGCAAATTTCTTCCTGTTGGTAGGCATCCAAACCTCAACCACTGCCACACCTTTTCCAGAGTACCCTCTGAGCTGAATCATAATATTTCTCTCTTCTTGCCCATTGCTATCTTCGTGTTGGCGGGCTGCATCAGAGGCTCTTCAATGGAGATCCATCACGGATCTATTGCGGTATGTACCGCACGGTGAATTCGCTCACCTACCTGCTCTATCATTTACTGAGGCGTATTTACCAGTGGTCTGGCTAGACTGATTACAGTTCTAGGCAAGCATGCTATTGGTTTGTTTTATGTTCAATGCCCATATACTCTCATCTGAGATTTGATTCATAGGTCGTCTACGGCCAGACTTTCTTGCCCGGTGTGGTTATGACGAGGTTATAAAGCTTTGTACAGGGTTGGTTCAACATAACCCATTTGACTGCTACTAACTGATTAATGAATGGCCACAGAAAGAGTGACGTTGTCCTAAGCGGACGGAAATCTTTCCCCTCAGGTCACTCGTCGACGGCTTTTTCGGGAATGACCGTCTTAGCCCTATGGATAGCAGGCATGACAGCGGCCTGGTGCTTTAGTGTGCCCACTCCCCCTCAATCGTTGCGGTCGAGCAGGTTGGGCAGATTCAGCCTCACTCTTCCGCCCTTGTTTTGGGCTACCTTTGTAGCCATTTCGCGAGTTCAAGATTATGTATGTCCCTATTTTCTAAAATTGACATTGGTTTCTGAGTGTAGCGAATTCAGCGACATCACAAGGAAGATGTCATTGCAGGCAGCATCATTGGCATCACCTGCGGAGCGATATCCTACTTCATTTTCTGGCCAAATCCATTCACTTGGAAGACCTTCGTGAACAGTCAAGCTGGTAAACCGAGAGAACTATACATTGACCCTGAACACGTCGGAAGGCCCGACGTGACTTTCCGGCTGACCAGGTTAGAAGATGAGATAGAGACTGTGTAATAATTATAACTTCGACTGCCGCGCTATGTGGCTACTGGATCCCGCACAAATACCCACTTGTCCCCTACCCTCTGCATTCGGCCCCCCCCGCCACTACCTCGCATCTGACTTGTATCCGTCTGCTCGACCTCCATACCTGTATCTGACCCTCCTCCCAAAACGATGGCGTCTGTGCCGTGATTGTCCTGCTGGCCCCAGTCTTCCGGTGCACCTCGAGTATTACCGTACCCGAAGCCTCCTCTTCCTCTCATAAACCCGCCCCTACCTCTCCCTCTCCACGCTTGGCCCTGGCCTTCCCATCCATGTCTCTGTTGAACAGGCGTTGGTGCTGGGGCGCTCGCAAATGCGGCCTGCCCACCCATCATAACAAATTGTCCAAGTTCCTCTGTCGTGGGCATGTACCCATGTGTGACGGACCACATCTTTCCAAGTGCTTCCCACGACTGGGGCGAGGTAAAATCAAATGTCGCTATGTTGAAAGTATCCAAGCCCGGTTCTTGCGCTGAGACAATATTCGAAACAACAGGGGCACCGGGCGAGGAAGATGTATTTGTAGTTATCAATGGTGACAATGACATTTGGTCGTGGTTACTCGTGAGTGCAGCTGGTGGGGGTTCTGATGGGTTCTGGTCGCCAGATGCGGCGGTGGATACAGAGGATGCTGGTGGCGGCGGTGACGCGGACGCGGCGTGCTTGGGAAGGGGTATTATGGTTGTATCGCTTTCAGGTGATGAGGGTCGGATATCGCGACCGAACTCGTCCTTTCCAGGTGTGTCGCTGGCTGTCGCGCCAGGATCTGCAGAATTTCGTCCGCCCGTTGGGGAGAAATTCGGTCTCCTCCGAGGTGGACTGTACGGCCTCACGTCGTGCCTGCTTCCCAGTCTGTTCGGAGGACTCCTCGATCGGCTCCGCCGTACCCTGTAAGAAGGGACATCTCGCGAGTCTCTTTCTCGATAACGGTCACGGTCACGGTCGTCCCACCTGTCCCGCCCGCGACCGCGACCGCGGAAGCCTCCTCGAAAGCCTCCTCGAAAGCTCGCGCGATCCTCAGGCTGATCATCGTATGCATTCACACGGTCTGAGCTCTGAGGCCCATTATATCTTCGATCTTTATGATGAGTGTCAAAAGGTTCCTTTCGGTAGGATGACGGTGTAGGAGATGCAGAGCCTGATTGTGCAGGAGGGGCCTGAGGCTGAGCCGGCTGCGAAGGGGCTGCACTACTCGTTGTCTGTGCTAAAGCTAACTGCTGCAGAACTGCTAGTTGTGCGTCAAATACAGGAGCAACACTTGTATTTGCTGTTGTTTGCCTGGATGGTGGAATGTGAGTATGATCGTGAGCAGACAAGGAAGACAACCCACGTCGGTATAGCCGCCGCGTTCGCAGCTTGCGCCAGTAATGCTAATAGCATAGCTTGGGGATCCATTGCGGGGGTTACCACCGCCGCCGCAGCAGCAGCAGCGGTAGCAGCTGGAGGGTTCGGCGTCGAGACGACGGGCTGAGGCGCAACCGCCGTTCTTGGGTCGGATGTTGTCAACGGCTTTATTTCGGGCACTGATATAAAACAACACGCAGTATTTCAGTTGCGTACTCATGTCACAAGTTTGAGGGATGCAAAAGGGAACAACTGGATTATACAAACAGGGGGAATACTTAGCGAACATGTTAGAACTGGATATGCACCTTTTTCCGCCCCCTTCACCACGTTCGTCAACTGCGACAGTATTTTGGGAGGAAACGTGGTTCCCTTCACCCATATATCAAGAATTTTCTGCGTTTTCTCCTGTAATGCAAGTAGGCAACGGGTCAGGAAAACCTCTATCGTACTGGTGCAGAAGACATAAACGATCATGTGATGGTACGCGGTTCGTCAGAGAATCGAATGACCAGGCGAGTAAGACCCCAGTGGCGCGACTTGACAATCCATATCATGTCTCGCATGATCGAGCGAGAGAAGTTGATGGTGACAAGTTCAACGGTGCAATGGAAGAACCCCAAATCCGTCACGGCCGGAGAGTCTATGTCCACCAAGGTGGATGGGGAGGGGGTTTAACTAACCTTCGCCTCGGAACTACCGACGGTGATCATGTCCTGAAAGAGGCCTTCCAGTACGCCCTCGATCTTGAGCAGAAAAGTGGCAGCATTTCCTGTAGGTGTGTTCAAGTTGCCGGTTATGCCTTGTTTGTTGGCCTGGTGCCGAGCAGCCCTGGAGAGTGCATCAAAGACATATAGACTAGAGACCTTCGCAGCAGGAGGCAAGGATTTGTGTGTCCGGTAGAGAATGGACACAAGTTGTGTATCATACTACAAGTACAAAGAATTTTATGTCAGATTCGCGATGGGAAAGCATAGATCAAGTATAGCAGGCGCACCTCCATTGACTTGAGCGCAATTTCAGTCAATCTTGTCATCTTTGACGCAGATAAGCGCTTCGTGTTCACCACCTCCTTCAAAATCAACTCAAACTCCTGAACAGAAAATGAGATACTAAGAGTTTTTGAAAAGTGACATACACACATTCAGGGACGCCATAATACACAGCTGAAGGGGTATAGAGGGGCAGAAGAAACAAAGAGATGATGAAGAGAGAGGTGAAGAACCGCAGATGTTTGCCCTTGTTGTGAAACTTGAAGCCCTGGTCTGTGCGCTCCTGGTGCGCTCCGCCTAGTCTCCCAAAGCCAGACGTAGTAGATACTTTGGTTCAACCTACGCAGGCTTCGGATATCCGTATCTGGCTCCGCCTGGCTATCGTCCTTTGCCCGACGACCTCGAATTATGCAACATAAAGGAGCGAAGCTGACGCTTCTTGGAGCCGTCCTAGCGTCAACTTTCACTATATGGGCCGTTCACTTCCAGCAGGACCAAGAGCGTGAGGTTTGTACTCCCAGTTCTCTCAAATCCATAAAATCCCGCTCACATATCATCCAGAATATGTACAAAGGTGTGCTTCGGGACGACGAACGGAGACGCAAAAAAATGTTGCAGCGTGAACAAGAACTAGAGGAGTCTAGAAAAAAGCGCGAACTCTATGAAAGCGTCCAGAAGGTTGCCGCAGAATCGCCTTAAGTCGATCCGTACGTGCCAGAAAGTGCGTTTTGTATACTTAGTTTCCTTTCCTTCCATATTCCTCACATCATTTCCAGGACCCTTCGATTGTTCGTCAACTGATGACGACCATATGATGCGACGCTAGTCTCGGTACCACCCACCATATAACGATTTTGAAGGCAATCGTTCAAAATGTATATGGTGTGCGACGCCACGGCAAGCCTTTACGAAGCTCTCGGTCTGTGGTCACAACCTCCTTGCGAAAGTGAACGCACTGGTTGCCATCGAATGTACATAATCTGGTCATTGAGATCTAGGCGACAAAGCAACGGACAACAGTACTATGATCTGAAGCATTTCTACACGGAGATTCTGGCATCCGCCTGGCGGCGTTTTTTTTTCCTTTGGGTAGAATCTCCGAACGATTTGCGATCTTGAATACCATCGTTCAAAATTACAATAACATATGCCAACATGCCACGCTTCCCCGGCCCGAACAAGTCGGCCATCCCGGACTATTAGGTAAGCCCACTCCAAGGTCACAACTCTAGTTGAAGTTATTCCACTCCAATTCCTTCAACAACCGCGATTCTTTTGAAAGGACGGAGAAATGCCAGCAACGAAATCGAACCAGGTATTCCGCAGACACAAAAAGTAACTGATACACTGACTGATTCCAACGACATAACAGCCGCGGAAGTGAGCAAATACTATGGCTTGAAAAGAAATAGAAATAGAGAAACTAAGCATCATACGCTCCTCTAATAGGCTCCTCGCGTGAATATCCATTGGCATTCAACTCCTTTGGCTAGTAAGTACTGACTTGAACACCTCTGCCGCAGTATCCCCGGTCCTATTGAAGTAACGGACGAGGTCAGCACCACAGAGCAACCGTTTTTGCTTTTGATTTTACACTCATTCTTTTACCCGCACATTCAGGTTCTCCATGCCCTCGCGCAGCCCCCGGTCTCCCATGTCTCCCCACAATTTGTGTCAGTCTTCAGAGACTGCATCAACATGACAAGGTACGCTTCCTACCACACGCGCCCTCCGGCCACATTGAGACCCGCGACCTTCTTTCTGGTGATAAGGCAAGTCGTGGACACGAAAGACGGACAACCATTCATCATCGGGGGTAGCGGGACGCTCGGCTGGGATCAGGTGCGGCCCTGTGGGGAAGTCTATGTTGCCCGAAGATGACGGTACATCGTCTGGCCGAAATGGGCATAGGTCGCTGCGAATCTTGTCGAGTCGGGTGAGGATGTCCTGGTTCTGAAAACTGGATACTTCGGGGATGGGTTCGCTGATTGGTAAGCACGCCACAACCCATATCTTCGCTGATACGTACTTATGTAATTATGAAGTATGCGTACGTATGGTGCGAAGGTTGAGGAGTTGCGGGCTGTGCGGGGGTCCTTCGTCGAGCAGAGCCGCATAGAGGCTGCGCTGGGAGCGAAGAAGTTCAAGGTCATTACCATCACGCATGTTGATACCTCAACTGGTGAGTCAATTTCTGCCAATTCCATTCTGAATTCGATGCTGAGCCACACAGGTGTTCTTTCTGACATCAAGGACATCGCTGCCACAGTGCGACGAATCTCCCCAGAGACGCTGGTGGGGTCTGAAACTACTACCTAAAAGCTTCCGTGACCTGAAGCGATTTTGCAGGTGATCTTGGACGGTGTTTGTTCGGTCGCAAGTGAGGAAATTAGAATGGATGCGTGGGGTATCGATGTCGTGATTACAGCCAGCCAGAAGGGGCTCGGCGCTCCCCCAGGCCTCAGTATATTGATAGCGAGCCAGCGGGCTATCAAGGTATCAATCTCCCATACTTCCTTAACGTGCGCCCATCTGACGTTTTCGCGTCTTACAGACCTTCCAGACCCGGAAGACCCCAGTAACGTCGTACTTTGCAAGCTGGAATAAGTAAGCTCACGCACGTATCACAACGGAACGAACTTGCCTTGTTCTCATATTATGCCTCGTACGTGTACAGGTGGCTGCCAATCATGGCTGCGTACGGCAATAACACGCCTGCATACTTCGGCACCCCCCCCGTGAATCTGATCCAAGCATACCACGCGTCTCTAACGCAAATCACCACCACAGAGCCCTCGCTGGACGAGCGTTTTCGCCTCCATAAGCAGGTCAGCCAGCGTATCAAGGCGCTCGCAGGTCAGCTTGGCCTTGCACAAGTGCCACAGGACCCAGCACATGCGGCTAACGGAATGACTGCGGTAAGTCTGTAGTTTTCGGTCACAGCAGGCAGAGGGGAATTAAGAATCCATTGGCGATAGCTGTACTTGCCGGAAGGCGTTGCCGCGTCTGATGTCCTTCCACGTATGGCGGCGAAGGGGGTTAGCGTGGCTGGCGGGTTGGGGAATATCAAAGGTGTGTGGTCCTTCGTACGGTTCAGGTTCGGGTTGTATGTGGGCGCTGACTGTTGCACTTGTCAACCCACAGATAAATATATCCGCATAGGGTGCGCCATATTCAACCCTTCCGAGTGGTACATACCCAGTGCTTCCTACTGACTCTGGGTCTTTTCTGTCAGCCATATGGGAACATCCGTCGTGGACGCGGCGCGTGGCGACATTGACGCGATCGAAAATAGCCTCGTTGCATCATTGAACGAGGCCAAAGAAGCAAAAAAGACCGTAGTTGAGGAGACATCGTGAGACCATCCTATACCTTTTTTTGTACAGAGGAGCATGCGCCCTTACTGCGCGAGTGTTTCAACTAAAATTTTCACACCATGCCAAGCAGCGGCGAGCTGCTTGCGAGTGAGCATATGCGGGACTACATCAGGCTGAATAACCAAAGCCACGACCATGAGCTGCATGCCTTACGCGCCTCTGAGAGTCTGAGAGAGTCGGAAGACCAGCAAATTGATCCGTCTCGGGGTCCCGCCTCCGCTCCTCAGGCGCTATAGACGGAAAAAATAAATGCAGGGGCTTCTACTTGTCGATCGACTTGTCGTGCTTAGAAGAGCTTATTGAGCAAGGCGGACTACATCCGGGGTACGGAGATTTGGCTGGATTCACATGGTGTTTTCGAATGTTTTTATAACTTCTCTGCGACTTCGCCATCGCCCCACCTATCGTCCAGATCCCTCAGACCTACCATCGCCATCCTTCCGTCCAGACGCTTTACCATGACTTCCCGCGACGAATTCAAGCAGGTGAGGAGTCCCCGTATCTCAGTCATGACTCCTCCTTGACGACGAGATCCGGTGCATAAAGGCTCCCCACAAGTGAGTAACTATCGGTTGAAATGTGGCGAAACTGACTCGAAACTCGTGAAGGCTACTAGTGTCAGTACTCCTTATCACATCTAGCGACAAGTTCACGATTGACATCGCCACAGAATCCCCGGTCCCATTGAAGTCTCCGACGAGGTCAGATAGACAGTCATTGCAAGCTCTCGACACGTATTTACGACTTTCCGAAGGTTCTCTTCGCCAACGCACATCCTTCAGTATCCCACGTCGCACCAGATTTCATCAAGATCTTTGGGGAAGCCATCCGCCTGACAAGGCAAGTCTTCTACACACGTCTTCGATGCCTTTGTCGTTGAGTCAAGGCCGCTTTCCAGAGAGGTGGTTTTCACGAAGGAGGCACAGCCCTTCCTCATCAGCGGCAGTGGTACTCTGGGTTGGGATCAGGTCAGACAAACCACCCTGCACCTTGCTGTATTTGTGTTGACATCTAAATCACCCAAGGTCTCTTCCAACCTTGTCGAATCAGGAGAGAATGCGCTCGTGCTGCACAGCGGCTACTTTGGTGACAGCTTTGCAGATTGGTGAATATCATGTTTTACAGTTTGATGTTCTTTCATAACATAGCTGGAACAGTCTGGAAACGTACGGCGCTAAAGTCGATCTTGTGAAGGCTGAACTCGGCACTGCTGTCAGCCAGTCTGTCATCGAAGAGAAGCTAAAGGCAAAAAAATACAAGATTGTCACGTTTACCCACGTCGACACCTCGACTGGTGCGTTCACTCCTCTGCCCACTCCAGTTCATTCCTCAAAAAGGTCGGTACAGGTGTGCTGTCCGATGCCAAAGCCATCGCCGAGACCGTCAGGCGGGTGTCCCCAGAAACATTGGTAAGGCATCGCTTTGGCTCCACCCTACCTGCCCTTCTAATGCACCTCCCCATCAAGGTTGTCGCAGATTCTGTGTGCTCCGTTGGAAGTGAGGAAATCCGGTTCGACGATTGGGATCTCGACATCGTCCTCACAGCCAGCCAGAAAGGTCTGGGTACTCCTCCTGGGCTGAGCATCGTAGTTGCCAGTCAACGCGCCCTGCAAGTCCGTCTCCTTCGTACATGTTTACAGGGCCCTCCTCATCTCCCTTGACAGGTATTCCAATCACGGAAGACACCCGTAACCTCATACTATGCCAGCTGGAAGAAGTACGTCTTCTCCGAAACAACTTGACACTTGTTTAGCGGCTAATCTACCGTGTGCAGGTGGCTACCCATCATGAAAGCATATGAGGCTGGCACACCCGCATACTTTGCCACACCACCCGTGAACCTCATCAACGCTTACTTCGCCTCCCTCCGTGCCATTACGCGTGCCTCCCCGTCCCTCGAGGAGCGCTTCCAGCTACACCGTGATGCGTCTAAGCGTGTCAAGGATGCTGCTGCTGAACTTGGGCTCAAGCAGATTGCCCTTGACCCGGCATTTGCGGCGAATGGCATGACCACGGCGAGTGTTGGGTTTTCTATCCTTTCGGGCGTAATGCGTTACTAAACTCCTGGTTGTTCGTTTAGCTATATTACCCTGATGGTTTGGGTGCTGCCGACGTCCTGCCGCGCTTCGCACAACGCGGGCTCGTCATTGCTGGCGGCCTGTTGGGAAGTATCAAAGGTGCGTTTTAGCGCCAACTTCTCTGCTACACAACAGCTTATTTACCGTGTCTATAGACAAGTACTTCCGCATTGGGTGCGTTATCCCTTTTATTGATTTGCTATGTTGGCATTTGACTTAAATTTCTACAGACACATGGGCGTGACTGTCGTAGATTCCGAGCGAGGAGACATTGACAATATTATTCGGGTGCTCAAAGAGTCGATTGAGGAGGCGAAGAGCCAGCAGGCATAATGATAGAGGATGAGTGATCTTGTAAGACCAAAGACGGCCTCTCCAATTGTATTTTCTCGGAAAGTCAATGGCTTTGCAGTGCCCAAGTTGCGCCGTACTCTAACTCCGAGAGTGTGCTTTTGAACTTTGTCCCGGCTAATGGGACACTTCTCAGACACTTCTCGTACTGACTCTGAGCATCGGTCCAGGGAAATGAATTGACCTATTCAGGATTCGTCAATCGCTATTCCCAGTGTACCTCTGCAGCATCGAGGCTCAGCCTGTTGTCGCTTGTAAACGGCCACCTCAGTGCACCATGGGTCTAATGCCTAATGTTATGCTTCGGCAGCATCACGCCACGTTAGATCTGGCTAACTTCATCATCGGCCGGCGAAAATCCTTCCATAAGGTTTATGAACCTGTTTTCGGCTGGCTGCTGTATATAGCTGCGACGTACACGGACTAACTTAGATGGTTTGTCCAGCGGACGACGGCGTGCATATGATGAGATAGCTCTACAATTTGAATTAGCCTGGATTCGGGGGCTGTGGTGTTTCCACTCCACGGCAATACCATCACCGGTCACAGATACCTTTTAGTGGCACGCTTGCCATCTGAGTTTTTCACATTTTAAACTAACAGATCTGCCATCAGAGCTGCGAGCGTGGGTGGGTGGATTAGCACCATCCTGGGGGAAGGGGGGGCTGTCATTGTTGTGGCCGCAGGCTTGTGTAAAGTCTATCTAAATTTAGAATTTCCAAATATGTGACAAGAACGCCACATGAACGAATCGAAAAAGATCCAGATGCATCAAAGACAATCTAGGTTATCATGTACACGTCGTTGCAATACATTCTTCCTTCTCAGTATACAACATATTAAACTCATTCCTCCGTGGCAACCTCCCGATGCTCTCCCTCTCCACCCATCCCGACATACCACTCCTTACCGGATGTCGTCGCTGAGATATATCCCGCACGGATAGTGAAGTCACCGAAACGCTCCTCAGGCAAGCGCTCAAGCGCGTACCGCTTGATCATGGGCTCGAGGATCGCCAGGATCTCTGGCTCCGTCACGGTTTCTATGGGGTCGGTGCATGTTAGTTTCTAAGTATGTCTCAGGCAGCAGACGGGAGACTTGCCTCGGTAGATTTTGTTCATGCGCTGGCCGTAGTAGCCACCACCCAGGAGCATCGAGTACGTTCCTGGCGCTTTGCCGACAAAAGCGATTTCTGGATGGGGGAGTGAGCGGGGCCGAGCAGTGTCTTTATCAGTTGCTTGTACGTACCAGCAACATAAGGACGGGCGCAGCCGTTCGGGCAGCCAGTCATGCGCATGACGATGGCGTCGTTGCGGAGGCCGTTTCTCTCGCACAGCTTCTCGACTTTGTCGATGAGTATTGGCAAGTACTGGCGAAAGGAAACCGCGATAAGCCCGTGCTTCAGGCAAAATGAATAAAAATGATTCGACGTACCCGTTCGGACTCCGCCATGGCTAATCCACAAGTTGGGAACGCAACACATGCTGACGACGACAGCCTCAAGCCACTGTGAGTCAAATTGTCAAGCTTGTACTTCGCCAATAGTCGTTTAATCTCGGGAAGATCCTCATCTGCGATGTCCGACACAAGAATATGCTGATTCGTTGTGAGGCGGAACGTCCCCTTGTGGATCTTGGCGATCTCACGGAGGCCAGCCTTAAAGTCGCGACCAGGCTCGTCCTGTATACGTCCGTTTTCGATGAACATGGTGTAGTGGTGACGGCCATCCTCCCCAGTGACCCAGCCGTAGTCGTCAACGTTGCGATCAAAGGTGTAGGGCCGCGCCGGCGCGAGTTTGTAGCCAAGGCGGTTCTCGGTCTCGGCCTTGAAGACGTCGAGACCCATGCGGTCGATGGTATACTTTAGGCGAGCGTTCTGATATAGTATGCATTAGTCGCGTCCTCCGAGAGCATCCACGAGAAATGAAGTACCTTGCGATCAGCACGGTTGCCGTTGTCCCTCTGGACCAGCATGACGGCCTCTGCCACGTACTTGCCCTGCTCGGGCGTACAGAATCCAATGACATCACCGATACGGGGGTAAGTCTTCTTGTTGCCGTGTGTGACACCCATACCGCCGCCAATGGTGACGTTGAAGCCCTCGAGCTCGCCGTTTTTGCCAACGATCGCGATGTAACCTAGATCGTTGGTGAACACGTCGACGTCATTCGTTGGCGGGACTGCAACAGCAATTTTGAACTGCAGATGGCAAATATTAGCACCCAGGTGAAGCAAAGAAAGCCAGCACACACCTTGCGGGGCAGATAGAACTCGCCGTAAAGAGGTTCGTGGTCCTTGAGAGCCTCGCCAGCAACCATCTTCTTGTCGAGCCAGATCTCGTGATACGCCGAGGTCCGAGGAATGAGATGTTCACTGACGTCCTTCGAGAACTGGTACACCTCACTGTGCAGCCGCGAAAGGGTTGGGATCGATGAGCACACGACGTTCCTAATCAAATGCCGTCAACTATCCCCTTCGAAAAAAGAAACAAAGGCAAACCTACCGGTTGACATCACCGCACGCTGCGAGCGTATCCAACAGGACGCGGTTGATATCCTGGATAGCAGGCTTCAGATGCCTCTTGATGACACCGTGGAACTGGAACGTCTGCCTCGTCGTGATCTTGAACGTCCCACTTCCATGCTCGTCCGCAATTTGATCCATCTGGAGCCACTGGCTGGGCTTACAGACACCTCCAGGCATGCGCACGCGAATCATGAAGCTATACGCGGGTTCGACACCCTGCGCCTGGCGCTCGTCGCGGATATCCCTATCGTCCTGCTGGTAAATGCCATGGAACTTGGTGAGTTGCCCGTCACTGGGTGCAAGCGCGCCGGTGCTGGTATCCTCGAGGCCCTCGGCGATCGTGCCACGGAGGTATCCCGACGCGGCCTTGATGTGCTCGTTCGTGATGGGTTCGGGCTCCGCCTCGGTGACCTGCACGCCGTCCACGCCGAGCGCCTTCCACAGCGCAGGTTCCCATATCGCATACCCGGTCTTCCACCCATCCGCATCCTGGTCGTCTCCGAGCCCCACCGGCACAATCCTCTCCCCACCAAGCTTCTCCAACCGCACATCGAGATCCTTGCCAGGCTTGTTGTAGTACCCTGCGTCCTCCGGCCTCGGCCAGTAGTGGCTATCGCCCATACCGAACACCGTAAACTTGAGCTTAGTGAATGGCGTCTCTCCACGTGCGAGTACAGCGTTCAGGGCCTTGAACGTCTGCCTTCCATTCTGCGGAGGTTCTCCCTGTCCCGCGACCGAGGTGATGAACGCGACATGCTCCTCCTCCTTGAGGCTCTCGAGAGGGACACTATCCATCGCAGCAATACTCGTCGCCAGACCCCTCGCCTTTCCCCTCCCAGCAAGACGCTTTGCGACCTTCTCCGCATTTCCGCCATCCGACGCATAGAGCACCAACAACGGCGGGGCATCCAGCGCCGCCAACAGCTCTCCGTAGGCCTTCTGTGCTTTGGCCTTCCGCGCAGCTTTGATAGTCTCACCCAAGCTGCTGACGAGCTCAGCAGCGAGCTCGGGGGCCCCCCGCGTGAGTTGTGAGAGATGATTCTGCCTATCGAGGAATGTGCGGAGATCATTCTTGAGGGCATCTGAGTCAAGTGAGAAGGGCTCCTCCCCTCGCTGCTCCTTGGAGGGATCCCAACGGTACAGCGGCCAGTAACCGGCGTCGACAGCGAGCTTGGTCTCCTTGAGGACCTCAAGCGCAGGCGTGTCCTCTTGGGAGTAAGGAAGATACGCGAGGACGATGGAAGGGCCGTTGAAGCGGTCAGCCTCGATCAAGGCCTGAAGGACCTGAGAATACGATGAGAACACGGCGGTGGAAGCTACAAAGGTAGATCCGTGGTTCATCGCGTAGAGCCCGACGTCGTGTTTGCGGCGGTGTGGGTCCGAGGAGGCGCGTGTGGAATAGGGGGTGGTGTCGAGGAGAAGGATGTTAACATTCAGGCCCGAGGCGATGGCGTGGTGCAGGCCCGAGGCGCCGAGATCATAGGACCACGCATCGGAGCCAATGATCCATCGTGAGCGCGCCGCGAAGTGCGCCCTCAGACTGAGGGCACGAGCGGCGGCAGGGTGCGGGACAGGGGAGGCTTCAAGCGTCGCAGTGATTTGTGTACCGAGGGACTTGGATTTAGCGGGGTCGTCCTTGGAGAGAATCCATTTCGAGAGAAGGTCATGCAATTGGGAGGGAACGCTGGGGTCCTGGAGGAGCTCTTGCGCGGCAGCGACGAGGTCTGCGCGGAGATCGAGCTGTCCACGGACACGCCCGAGCGCGTATTCAGGGGATGTGGCGATTTTGCCTTGGGAGGCGACAAGGGAAGGTGCGTTGGCAACCTCGAGGCGGTCGTTGAAGAGGTGGGAGAGGATTTTAGTGTACGCCGCTTCATGCTGAGGGACGTGAGGGACCGACAAATCGATGTCGGCAGACTGGGCTTCAGGGACAGTGCCGAGATTGAGCCGGGTGGAGAGAGAGATGGTGGCAGCCGCTTGGTCAAGTAAAGTTTGGATGTCGGCTGCGGAGAGAGCCTGCGTGGTGCCGAGGATGCCGCTCTGCACGACGGGCCGGTTCTCGCGGTGTTGCAGGGCGCTGACCACTTCGAGATAGAAAGGGAGCCATTTTGTTGTCCACCTGTGGACCTGCTCCAGCACAATAACCCGTTTCGCCGACGGAGGGACAACGCTCAGGAGCCGTGAGGGAAGTAGGGGGCTCAACAGGGAGTGGAACACATATGCGACACCGTCGACCTCTGGTAATGCCGTCGCCTGACCAAAGATGAGGATTGCGGTGTGGGGCTCCGGGTGTCCTTGTGTCTGGTGCGGCCTCACGGGGCGGCGGATCTGAGTAAGGGTCTCCAACGCGGCCGCTTCGCTGGTCTTGAATAGCCCTGCAAGTGCAGAATCATCCACGGCGTCGGTGGGAGTGGGGGACGCCGGATGTTTCTCGCTCAGCAAGAACGGAAAGATGGCCTCTTCCGGAATTTCCGACACTGCATCATCCCCAGGATAGAACGCGTGCACAACGGCCTTGCGCTCTATGCGGGCGAGCCGGGAGGCAAGCAGAGCGTTGTCATGTGCCTGTTGTGGAGTAGAGGAGAGGAGGAAGAAGGGAACAGCGGAACGGAGGGGAATGACATCGGAGAGGTCGTCTTTCAGCGCGACGTGTAGCACCACTGCCCGCGATGAGATTTCAGCTAAATGAAGAATTATGCGGGTTAGAACCTGGGTGTTGGATTCTGTGGTGAATGAGACGAGGCCGGTGTCCGCGTTCCGGAGGAGGATCTCGCCAGGGTCAGCGCCTAATGGTGCAGAAATCAGCCTGGGCTGGTGCAGCGATGACTTTAGTGCTCTGTATGTCTCCGAGAATGCAGAGATGGCTGGGTGAGCCGGCTGGGCGTCGACTAGGACGTCGGACGCCAGATAAGCAATGCGGGCGACCGCAGAGAGTGCCGGCATGGTCTAAGGCGGCTTCAACGATATTCATGCAGCACAGAACAGCTGAACTCACCACGGAAAGGAGGAGCAATGAGGAGAAGGGTCGGCTTGCAGTCACCTCGTAGTCCAAAATAATTACGGCCGAAATCAATGAGCACACAGAGGCCCGAAAGCACCTCATCACTTTGCAACTGTTTGCTATTGATCAGTTCCTGTTAAATACTTCCGCTCGCTGAACCAACCACATCTCGAGCATTGCAGTTCAGCGAGGATCGAGATATCCAGGAGTCAAATTCTACGTCTGGTAAATATTGGCAGACTCAACACGAAGACGGAGAAGGGTTATTCTGTTTCTCATACTGATCGTTGTGGCGTTGGGGACAGAGATATCAACTTGGCACTTTTTTGAAAAATATGTGGGTCTGGTTTGTAAATGATAGCTTTTGGAACGCATCAGTCATGATGGCACGGTAAAAATCATGGAAGCCACGACAGGCATCGAAGCTAATGTGCCACACTAAGAGGGCTACTAGTAGACTACTGATGATCTCGGAAGATTGCCAGCGTCCAGCCGATGACAGTAAGTGAAAACAAGTTGTAGGACCTCAAGCATCGCAAAGCTCGGTGGGATAATTTACTAAAGCTCGTCGAATCAGCGGACTGGCCATACAGCGCAGTTCCTAAGGCTACGGGAACCCAATACGGCCGACAATGTCACTCACTGACAGTGTACAGCCCGGGTTTGCGCTCGGCGACGTATGAGACCAATTCCTTGATTCGCGATATTTCCATAGGAGGAAGATGCTAATACAGATGTCTGCTTGCTTTACGAGGGCAAACGGTCATCAATGCCGTCTATATGTACCCGCTTTGGGTCAATGGCTCATTGTGGCGCATCGGTCAAAGGAGGATCGGTTATCATGCATCAAGATCTGAGGAGTTTATACTTGCTATTTGGCTGTCGAACGTATGTAGATGGATGGCTGAAGGGTTCAATGGATGCCACATAAAAGTACAGTAAGTAGTAGGTGCGGTGAAGACGATGACTGTTGAGCATCGGCAAAAGCCGTGATGCGGTCCAATCGGAATCCCAGGCGCTTGTGTCTCCTTGTTTTTCAAGTCCATTCACCCAGCAGCGCTACCTGTAACTCTTCAGGCGCTTGATATCTCAAGACTACAAGTAAGAACGGAGAGGCTCCTACATCAGGCTTCCGTAATTCTGTAATTGACAGAAGAGAAACACGTTGTGCGATTCTTCAACGATACGTAGTACTGGACCCTGGTGAGGATAGGAATCTCTTCTGGACGCACCCTCAATGGGAACTTGATGATTGCAGGACTTCCCCGGAGCTGTATGTTTCCCTAGGATTCGAGGACAATCGACGAGTGCCTGATAGTGCCCCTTCAATGGTGATTTACAAGCGCATATCAAGCATCGCGTTTCTGCTCGTGATCCTCCTGGGCCTCCTTTTCGTTCCCCATGACCAGACCACCCACTCTTTCACTGGAAACGTCCTTCTTCTCACCGCTCACCCAGACGACGAATGCATGTTTTTTGCCCCCACCCTCCGCGTGTTAATATCGGCCGGCATACCCGTTTACTCCCTGTGTTTGTCCACAGGGGATGCTGACGGGCTAGGACCAATCCGGGTGGACGAGCTTGGCAGAAGTCTCGACATCTTTGGAATCCCTTCGACCCGAAGATGGGTTGTTGACGACCCGGAGCTTCAGGACAATTTTACGGCGCAATGGGATCCGGACACCATTGCTGGGGTGGTGCGACCATACGTTGTCGAGAACGACATCTCGGCAATCCTCACGTTCGATGCAGGAGGCGTCTCGGGTCACCCAAACCACCGTTCTCTTCCAGACGGCGCCGCACGTCTGTTGGAGCTGCACGACTCCTCCATCAAGTTATATACCCTTGTCACCCGGCCCGTCATTGCAAAATACACGGGACTCCTCGCGCCGATCATCGCCAAGTATTCACTAGCTCAGGACGACATATACCCGTTTCTCGACGCACAGATCACCAGGCTGCGGCACGCGCTCCGGCTCGTGACTACACCTACATCACCTTCCAACCAGCCAGTGAGGCCGATAATCGCTATATCTGGCGTCCCAGATTATCTGACGGCACTGAACGCCATGCGTTCCCATGAAAGCCAGCTTGTGTGGTTCCGCTGGCTTTACGTCCTGTTCTCTCGCTACATGTGGGTTAACGAGTGGAGTGAGCTCTCGATCCCAGCACCCTCCAGTTCCTAGCTACTCTCGTGCTACGGGAAATATACCGAATATAGCCTCTACAACATTCCAGCCACTGCGGAAGGATATCCTCAAAGTGAGTCCTGCGCGAATTCTGCCGTCTCTAAGAGGAGCTATTGCTATTTTCATTTGACCAAACACGTATCATTAGATCCAGTTGATTACGCCATCTCTTCGCATACGTAGTTGACATTGTCAATTCTCAAATCCACGGCTTCATCCGGGCTTCAGCCTTCATGGACATTCCCTCAGCGCTGACAGGATGCTCGACGCTCGCTTTGTGCATCATTACGCAGCCAAAAGTGGGATGTATGGAAACATCTTTAAGTCTACAGCACAATAATTTTCTACATCGCCGTCCAACGCAATTTACCCATCCAGTTCCACTGTACCACAGGCCCAAGGTTCTGTCATTCCGCCACAAGAGAAGCATCATTCACAATACTTCCGAGTCCAGACTCCAAGGTACCGCCAGAATCAGGTCAAACATCATGCACTCGGAATGACAATAATCCCGAACCACGAGAGAACCACAATGGGCTTTGAATAAAACTTTGGCAAATGGAGCGTGTTCGCAGCCCACGAGTTCGCCGCCTGCAAAAGAAACCCGGTCTACCATGCCCGACTCAATTTTTTATCCTGGCGAGTAGCACACGAGTCGCATGCTGGAACCCGCGACACGAGACGATTGACTTTTCTCGCAGACAACCCGTTGCGAATTCGCCGGTTCGAAGGGCTCAACACTCACATTTATTTACTTTCAATCGATGTCATCAGCGACAAACGCAAGGTCGAGGAGTTCCAACACCGAGAGGCCTTGAAGCAACACTTGCAGAACGGCGGACTAAAAGTCTGGGATAACTTCGAACCAGAGATTGACCTACCTCGCGTGGATTTCGACCAGGGTTCTGGGGCGGCGGGCGCTGCAAAACTGTTGGCCCATTGTCATACATTCAAATCCAGTGCAGTGCTCTGACAATTGCTAATAGGAAGGACGAACTCATCCAGGGGATTCACAAGTTACAACGCATTCGTCTCTTAACCGCCTACTTGCGCCAGCAAGCTCACGCAATTAGTGAACTACACAGCCTGTTCACTGTCTACCTCGAGCTCCAGAGCCAGGGACAATCAAACGCAGCGCAACTGGTATGGCGTATCCTTTCGGTTCTCTTTTGTCAATTGCTTGACAATGTGGGCATTCTGTAGGTGGGCGAAAAGGTGAAAGAAACTTTCCGGTCAAGGCTCGATCGAATCAGTCTCCAGACACTTGAAGAAGGGCATAAGGATTCTGACTTTGCCACGCATGCCTACGTGCCAGATGATGACGCTTTCGGGGCGATTATCTCGTGGGCATCACAGGAGCTGGATAGGCTACGTTAGCAGGAAGGGATACATAGTGTTTATTGTCAAATGAGATATTCTCACCTGGTCGTCTCCCTTGTTGTTATCTCGTGCCGGCCGAACACATGTAGACACATGTAGTATATCGTTGACATGCATGACTTCTATGACTGATCTGTCTCCGCTGGTTCCAATGCAGATCACGGTCATGATTTGGGTGCTATTTGTGTTCGGTTGACCAGTGTGACATCGGAAGAGATATCCATACGCCTGCACGTACGGCGCACTGTCAACTTTTCGATCAAATTGATTGAACACAAGCCCAAGCCGTCTGTCGTTCCAGGTCAGTTTCACTCGGAATGAGAATAATCCCGTGTCACGAGCAGCGACGCTTTGAGCATAAAAATCTTGCTGGAGATAAGTGTTCCTCCCCAAGAAACCCGATCTACCATGTCCGACCTATTCTATCCTGGTGAGAGGCATACTACGTACTAGATCCATGCTGGTACCAGCGACACAAGTATGTAACCTTTTCTCCAGATAATCCTTTGCGGATTCGCCGGTTCGAAGGGCTTTACAATCACGTCAAAATCATTGCGAACGATATAATCAACGATAAACGCAGGATCGACGAGTTCGAAAACCGAGAGGCCTTAGAACAACACTTGCACAACGGCGGACTAAAAGTATGGGTGAACTTCCAACCAGATATTCGCGTACCTCCTGTGGATATCACCCAGGGTAGCAGCATATTGGGCGCTAAAAATCTGTAGGCCCATGGTTACATTCGAATCCAGCGCGCTCTGATAAACGAGGATAGGAGGGACCAACTTGTTGAGGGGATTCACCAGGGGCAACGCGCGCGCCTCTTAGTCGCCTACTTGCAGCAACAATCTCGTGCAATTTGCGAGATACACGCCGTGTTCAATGCCTATCTGGAGCTCCAGAGCCAGGGACAGTCAGTCGCAGCCCAACTGGTGAGGCGTATTCTTTCTTTATTGTCGGTCGCTTGACGATGTGAGCTATTCTGTAGGTCGGCGAAAAGGTGAAAGAAACTTTCCGATCAAGCCTAAACCGAATCGACCTCGAGAAACTTGAATCAGGCTACATGCGATCTGATCATGAAGCGTATGTCTACGCGAAAGATGATGACTTTTTCGGGGAGATTATTTCCTGGGTGTCACAGGAGCTGGAGAAACTACGTGGTTAACAGGCCCGAGCCACCACAACTAAACCACAACCGACTCGGAGTAGTGTTTAATGAGATATTCTCACCTGCTCTAGATGATAAACTAAGTACCGTCGCGATGATGGCAAGCTTCCAGACGTTTAGGCAGGGCACCGGACGCGTACCTGATGTACGGGAGAAGGTCTACATCATCAACGTTCATCAACTTTCACTGCTGGCAGGCTGAAAAAGGTGACAGGCTAGTCTGTGTGATCGCCGGCCGGCCTTCAAACAACTGTTGTACATACTACCACTGGCACTATGGACCAGGTGCATAAGTCAACTCCCTACTCTTTGTCTAACCACTAATCTCCTCTGTCCAGGAATCCTTTCGGCGTCTCCTTCAAGCGCCTCATGCCTCTTCGTCTTCCACGAAATCCCGCGGCTCACTCCTAGCCAGCGGATTTCCTGCAGGCTCCAAACCGTGCGCTTTCATAACTCTTCACCATCTTACAGTGATGTAATTAAACATAAAACTTGATTAGGAGAGCCAATGTAATCGATGCGAATCAGCCCGCCTTCAAGCCGCGCAAGGTCAAGAAGGTTGTCGAGGAGAAGTATCGCGACCGTGCAGCGGAACGACGCGTCGGCGAGGGGAATGACTATGCTCAGGTTCGTGCCGCAGCTACTAGTGCTGCGTAAAATATTTTGACATCTTCTCAATCTATCTACAGGTAGAGGCCGTCCTCGAAGACTTTGAGAAACGACATGCCGGCGAGGATAAGGCCGTTGTGCGTGGGCCTAAGCTACCTTCTCAGCCTTGTAACTAAACCAATCCCCATGCAACAGCTTGATGCCCAACGTCACTACCTCGGCGGCGACGCGTCACATACTGTGCTTGTAAAAGGGCTTGACATGGCTTTGCTCGAGCAGAACCGTACACGTGTAGCGGGACTCGCGACGGAAGACGATGATTCGTTAGAGCAGGCCTTCCTTGAGGGTGCACCCCAGACCAAGAAGAAGAAACGAACACGCGCGGACCTGATTCGGGAGTTGAAGGCGCAGCGCGATAATGGGGGGGATGTGGAAAAGGAGGATGGGGAGGCGAAGAATAAGACGAAGGAGGAGGAGGAAGCGTTGCTGCTAGAGCGCGCGAAGCAGGCGGGGAAGTTCAAGCCCATTGGTTTCAAGCCCATCGGTGCTGCATCTACTACTGAGAAGGGCAAGAAGAAGAAGAAGAAAGAGGGAGAGGCGGATAGAAAAAAGAAGAAACGAAAAGTTGAAGCTGTCTCGGGAGGAACGGAGGAGGAAGGTACGACTTTTGCACCACCACCTCCACCTCCACAGGCCATACCACCATCAAAATCCAAGCCAAAGCCAGCAGAGCTTGTGCCCGCGCCATTGGGAGATGACTTGGACATTTTCGCGGACGCAGGGGAGTACGAGGGTCTTGCTCTCGACTCCGACTCTTCTGACGATGAAGCCAAGGACGGGGGTAAGGATAAAGTGGGCCATAGACCACGCGATGCGTCACCATCGCCGCCTCCGACGGGATCTCGAAGGTGGATCGACACGGGTTCCCCGGAACCCGAGCCAACGAAACCGGAGCTCCTGGCGTCTGTTTTGCAATTCACATCCGTATCTGCGTCGGCATCTAGGCCGCCCCGGGAGGAGGATGGTGAAGCTTCAGAGAATGAACAAGATGAAGAGGGCCAAGTGGCGCCGATGCGGCTCGTCCCGCTTGCGAGCTCTGCGCTGCCGTCAATCAAAGATTTCCTGGCTATGGAGGACGCTGCATCTGGTGGTGGAAAGAAGGGGCGGAAAAGGAAGGGTGGTGCTGGTGGCGGTGAGAAGAAGGGCGGAGAAGGGGAAGAGGGAAAGAAGAGGGCAGCGGAGGCGAAGGCTGACAGGGACTATAAGAGGTGAGTTTTGTCTTTGTCTGTCGTGAAGCCTCGTCGCCAACTTTGTTT
The DNA here is from genome assembly GCA_018850815.1 of Asterophora lycoperdoides. Lineage (NCBI taxonomy): Eukaryota > Fungi > Basidiomycota > Agaricomycetes > Agaricales > Lyophyllaceae > Asterophora > Asterophora lycoperdoides. The sequence goes on from JABCKJ010000089.1 coordinate 60,834, forward strand.
TAGACTGAAGAGTTATACGGATAAGAAAGCGGCGGCGTCATAAGCTGGCTTTGATTTATTATCCGCGGCTGTATTGTATCTTGATCAATGTATTGGAGCATAATCATAAATGAAAGGAACAAGACTATGGACTTGAGATATACATGAAACGAAACACACACTACTGCGCCTGCATAGGATGCCCGCCCTGCAGTTTCAAAATGGTATTGCTTCTGAGCTGGGTATCAGCAAAGAGGGCGCGGACGAGGCGGACGAGTTCATCGACATCGAAGTCTACTAGGGCACCCTCCTCGAAGAGATAGGTAATGTCCGCCATGCTCGCCTCGAGGAGCTCGGAGAGGTACGAGAATTTCAGCCATGATGGGACGTATGCCACCACGAACGAGGGCTATTAAAGAGCTATTCAGCGAATCGCTTGAGGTCTGAAGAAAAACACAAACCTGGGCAGGATCTTCCACGAAAAGACCCTCCATCGCGTTGAAGATGCGGCAGAGCTCGCTGAGTCGCCGGGATTCGACTTCCGGAATGTCGGGGAGGGCAAGGATGTCAGTGAGGATGTGCTCGAGCGCGGAGTGCGCGACCATGCCGATGGCGGTGTAGTATTTGCTCTTGGGGAGGATGCCATTGAGCCGGTGGGCAAGGCGCCGGACCTCCTGCAGCACCTCAGTAATTGCGCCCTCACATTCGTCATAGCGGTCCTGCTCAATGGTGTACGTGAAGCCTTGAGCACCTTCCGCGAGAATCTTATCCAGCGCCTGTTGCTCTCGTTCCTAAAAGATGAATGCCATGCATCGATCACTTGTGAAGAAAGGGCATAAAAAGACACCACACGAAACTCACGATAACAGCATGGAACCAGCTTTCGCTCAGCACCTTGAAACAATTCCCACAGTCCTCTAGCCTCGACAAAACTGCACTTTCCCGTCTATCCAGTAGAGGTTTCAATCGTTCCACCTCCACGGCCAGATACGCGCAATCATTGGCGAACCTCATGCCCTGCTCCGTGCTCGCAAGCTCCCGTGCGAACGTGACGGGGTACAACGCGCGGTGAAGATCGAGAACGCCCGAGGCGGTGAGCAGAAGAGTCGACCCCAGCGCCGATGATGATGAAGACGATGCCGAGAAGACGGAGGAGGTAGAAAGGTGATTGCCCTCCGAAAGCACACCTTCGACGAGGGTGATGATACGCTTTGTCCGACCTGAGACGATGTACCTCTCTTTGGGTGGTGGTGCGCGCACCTCCAGTTTGGAGGGCCGCTTCGCGGACGAGAGTGGCGCGGAAAGGACGTCGTGTGTGTGCGAGAGAGCGGGTAATTTTGATGATGTGGCGGATGACGGCTGTGGCGGCGATACCTCGAAGGTGGGCAGGGAAGACGGTGCGGCGGAGGACGTGAGGGGAGAACCGTGGCCGTTGAGCTGCTGTTTCTTACCCTTGTTGACGGCCTTCTCGAGGCGCGTGGCCACCTTGGGCGATGCTACCGAAGATGCAGGAGGTGGGGGTGTTTCTTTGGGCAATGCCGGCGCGGGCTCTGGCGCGTCGCCCCATGGGTCGTCCCAGGCTGTTTCTTCTGTAGGCGCGTCCGCGTCATCGTCTTCATTCCAGCCCCATGCTTCGGATGGATCAGGCTCGTCGGCATCAACGGTTATGATTTCCGGGGATGACGAGGGTTCAACGGGTTCGGTTTCTGTGTGGGGTGCTGGTGCTGGTTCCGGTTCGGCCTCTAGTTCGTCAGGAAGAACTTCGTCGTTAAACCCCCACCCATCCTCTTCTACTTCGAGATTGCTATCATTCGACGAACTTACATCTTCATCGAACCCCCATGCGTCCCCTTTCACAGGGCTGATAGTCTCTTCTTCGGAAGGAACGACCACAGGTGTAGGCTCGTCAAAGCCCCATGCATCCTCTTTCGCTGAACTGTCATCCTCCTCTTGGATTGGCACAGCTATAGGCGCGGGTTGAAGCTCTGGCGTAATATCAATTTCGACAACGAATGTGTCAGAAGGGTCCGCCAATGCTGTTATGATTTGGCGTGAGCGGTCAAGAATTTGCATGCGTCTCTGGCGCTCGTAATGGCCACTAACGCCGTCGGCCCATGCTTGCACGGGCCGGTCATTTGTATCGTTCCCGAGAAGACCAACGATAATGTCGTCTTCGAATGCGACGGCTTTTCGCAGGAACGCCAGGAAGGGAGGGAGAAGCTCATAGGATGACGGAAGGGACGGAATTAAGAGGTTATTGAGAAGACTTATCGTTGTCGGTTTGGAAAGCGAGCGCATGAAAAGCGTCGTTTGAGAGGGCGGGAGGCATGAGAACAGATGTGTGGACAGGAACGCGAAAAGGGCTGAAAGATTCTCGAGCCGTGTAGTAAGAATCTCTTCGTTCGGCGGGGAAGGAATCAGGCAAAATTTGTGCTCTGAGGGCCCAGATGAAGTTGTCGCTGCCGCTGGTTGCTTGAGAATATAGTCGATGAAGTAGTTCGTCAGATCACGTCGTAATATTGTGAGATGGCTCGAGAGGGAGTTGGCGGAAACCGATGCAAGGATGGACTGGAGCGAAATCATCGCGTCGAATTCTCGGACTGGGAAATACATTTCATTCAAGTGGTAAGATACATACTGCTTATGATACCTACCTTGTACTGAGGGCCGAACAATAAATTCGTGGTGCGAACAAGCGACGCTTCTTGTGTATGCCTCGCTGAGCTGTTCTTCGTTCCGCGCCTGGGCTGCACGGAATTTTCGCTGAATACGCGATGTTTGATTTTAGCAGTAAATTTAGCAGTCAAGAACATAGGACATTTGCGACTCACCCGCACGTCTCCCATCACGTTCGTCTGATTGAGATGCACAGGTGTTTCTTGTAGTAGAGTTTCCATCTCCCCACACAGTTTGACGGCGCCAGACAATTTCCCAACGTTAATGACACCCTCGAGGGATTTTAGTGTCTTCCTGCACCTCAGCAGATGGGAGAGGGTTTCATATTCCACTCGAGCATCAGTAGCCTCTTGGGCCAACTTTGCATGTTTCGTGAGGCTGTCGACGAGAGTTGGAATGAGTCCTGTCTGTGGAGGTTGTTGGAAAAGAAGGCATAATATGGTATAACCACTGACCTCTGGATGTGAAACCAACTCGCGGAGAGATTCCACGTTGGTAGACAAGGTCTGCAGACGTTCCTGGACGGACTTTGACGCTGCCAGCTGCCGCTGGAACTCTGGGAGATCGCTCTGTATACGCTTATGAATTTGTCCCTAGGGCGATTTCTGCATATGAGCATAGTATACAATGCAAGTATATGTCATACCTTCGTGGATTTAATGGTTAGTTCCAGTTCGGAGAGCCATGAGCTGGCTAGCGCCGAATTTAAGGTCTGATTAGTTGCGGCATCTATCTTGGATAGTATCTGCGACGAGACATCATGTGGGTTGGGCCGCCGAGGAAGGTGAGAGGGTATAGGGAAAGCCATGAATTTTGCCACAGTGGCTGGCACTTCAGTGCCCAAAACCACGGACTCACGTCAGTGACACGTGCCCGCATTTCGACACTTCAAGTCTTAGTTCATATCTCTCTTTTCCCGGATCCGACACTCATCATGACCGGCCGACTTTTCCTTCTTTTGGCGACTCTCGCCATTTTCCATGGTGAGAACCCTTCCTGACCATTGCGATGCGA